>JAQFVV010000880.1:0-176914 GCA_028023455.1 Epiperipatus broadwayi | reverse complement strand
ATTTACGGTTACAATATATATATATATATCAACTATAAGTCACCAGTTAATTAAAAAAAGAGTACAATTTCATATTTACTGGACCAGTTCTAAAAAGTTAAAAGTAATAACAATACATTAAAAAAAAATAAATTCTTTTATTTAACATGCACTAAAGAAAGCAAAAAAATGTTTCTTCAATCACAATTGGAGTTTTTAGTTTTAGCTTAAAATAAAAGCATGGGCTGTCCAGAAATTAATTAAGTCAATCCCTTAAACAATTTTTGAATACATGCTTTTATTTCAAGGTAAATTAAAAAACCCCAATTGTGGTTGCAGAAACAATTTGGATTTTGCTTCTGCATCCACAATTGGGGTTTTTAGATTTAACTTGAAATAAAAGCATGGGGTATCCATAAATTAATTAAGTCAATCTCTTAATTAATTTTTGGACACCCAATGTTTCTTCTTAGTGCTAGTATATAAAAGCATTCAATTAAATTTTTTTTATCTCTATTATTTTATTTTTTCGATTATTTTTATTGTTATGATATTACTGATTTCTAATAATGTTATGATTATGCTCTCTTGCTAATATTTTTCAAAATCTAATTACCTTATAAATAATTTTTTTACATTTATTTTTATTTTATATGTTTGGTTTTAAAACTTTAGGATTGTTTTTTTTTTTATATATACTTTTTATTACTAGAATGATTGTTTAATAATTTATTGTATTATTAATAGCTTATCATGTCATATAAGGGGAATCATGTGAGTTTAAATACACAAGTGATAGAATAAACACCACAGTTCTATTCATTTAACCAAATTAAAATAATTTTTACTTTAGTCAGCTGTAAATCGATCTAGAAAATTTTTGCCCTTAAGTCTGATATTCCACCACACAGGGTTGAATAAGTGATTATTCATTACCACAATTTATATATAGGAGGTTTGAACTCAGATTTTCACGTGACTCTCAAGCATCCATGCTATCTCATACTGCTGATACACTTGATCACACACATGTCGAAAAATAATCATCAATATACGTATTTCATGCTAAAACAGCACTCGACAGTTGGTCCAGATTATCATCTCCACACATATATGCAATAAGTGCTCAGATATATATTAAGATAGCCAATCTTCATACTTTAATGGACAGACTTAAAACTACTCCATCTCACAACTCTTCAGCTATCCATTTCATAAAATCTGATAATGGAATGCTCAAAGGCTGTTCTGTAGAAAAAAATTATATATCACCATTTATGTAGAAACAAATATATTATAATTTTGTTTTACATGCTGAGTCGCTATGAAATTAGCATTATTTTTTTGTATATCATGGTAGTTTTGATGTTTTCAGTCAAATTCTCTTAGTGCGATTTGATGTAGTGGTAGAGTGGCAAAACCTGGAACTTAAAGTTCTCGATTGCACCCAGTTCTGTCACTCCCCAACATGAACCCCAGAGCAATAAGACCATTTGATTATTTACTTATTTCTATTATTCTTTACGAGTTGAAATCCCCCCCCCCCCGTAGGATAAATTATAAAACCATATCAAGTTCATTAAGATCTCTGCCGGCCAGTTTTTATGCTGCAACTAAACCCTTTATTAAAAAATATTTTTTAGACCATAGATTTTATATATTTTCTTAGAAGTAACGAACTTTACTTACTAGGTTATTTTTATTATTATTTATATATTTATTTTAAAATATTATTTCGTATTTAGGAGTTACTCCATTGGAATAAAACTTCACTTCAATAAATGTAATTATGAAATATTTTATTATATATTGCTAATGAAGTGTAAGAAGTGTAAATGCAAAACTGAAGAGACGAAAATTATAAAAAAATTAATATTAACACTTAATATTATTAACTTTCAGAAACACTCGAATGAATTTCCAAATTGTTTTAAAATATTAATAGAATTTGAAAATAATTCAGATTTAAATGAAAACAATAAGAAGTTTATTAAAAACTGCAAGAAAAGTATCTGGTAAAAAAACCATCATACCAGTATATTTTCTACTAAGGTAAGGCAATGTATAAAGGAAAAAAAAAATTTAAAATGATTCGTTAAAAAGAATTGAATATCGAATTTTTGTAAAATAGCACGAAAAAGAGTTATATAACAAAATATAGCTGTGAGTTGTCAAAGAAAACTATAAGAAAAAATAAAGATCTTAAAAGTGCAAACCAGTATCTTAATATTGGAAGATAAGTTATTTCAGCAATATGAAGAAAAGATAGAACTATTATGAAATATATGAACGTTTTATAAATAATTATATGTTAATAAAGAATAAAAAACCAAAGTATCCTTTACTGTTATTAAATTTTCTGAATTGGAAAGCATTTTAAATAAAAAAGTAAAGAGGAAAAAAAGCCTAGGCAATGATGGCATAATAATTGCTATCTTAATATTATTGGCAACATTATATACTAAATGTCTAAATAATAAAAATGTACCTGATGACTGGAAAAAGGTATTGACATTTAAGAAAGGTGATAAAGAAGATATTAGAAATTATAAATATATTAATCTTTTATCAGTTGTATACAAAATATTTACCAAGATAATTACAACTCACCTGTAGCTAACTTTAGATTTTAATTCCCCCCCCCCCCCAACAAAAACTGAATTTATACGTGTTGTATAGTGAATATTATTCAAGTATTGAGAGAAACCAAAGAAAGGACAATGAAAAAGAATTGCCATTTTGTTTTGAATTTGTAGATTATGAAAAGGCATTTGCTTTATAAGCACTTATTTTAGTGATTAAAGTCTTGGTTCATCAGGATAATGATCCAGGATATTAATCAAAATGTGGCAATAGACATTGATAAGAATGTATGACAGACTAATTGTTTATTTCCAAAAGTTTTTATAACAGTTTAAGTAAATAGTTATTTCAGAGATTAGGAAATGTTGCAAGAGTTATCAGATAAATGTAAAAAAGTATGACTAAACATAAATATTAAAAAAGATAAAATAATGTTTAATGGTTTTTCTCACAGGAATAAAACATAGATTGATAATGTTGAATTAAAAAAAGGTAACAACTGCAAATACTTTGATCATATTATTAATTATTGTCAACTTCCTTAAACACTTTAACAATACTATTTTTTATAGAAAACTTTATTCTAAAAGTTAAAGTGTTTAAGAAAATTGAAAAATATATGATATATAAAAATAAAAATCAATATATAAGGAAAAGAAGAAGAAAATTATATTATCATATTAACATAGGTGGGAAAATAATCATTGAAATTAGTCATAGACTTAAACTTGGATGGAGATTTTTAATAGATTTGTTTAACTAATTTTTATTTATGAATCTAAGACTTGGATACTTTAAAAAAGAGCAATACAAAGACTTCAGATAATTCAATAAAATATGGAGTTATATATTAGGAATAACAAGAGGAGACAAAAATGAAATACGAGTGAGAGAACAAACAGACACCACTGTCATCATTGAAACAATTAAGATACTGAAATGGATATGGAATGAACATATTTCTGGAAGTGATGGTAATACATGGACATTTGAAGTCCTAAACTGGATCTCAAGAGTTTTTAAAAATCACAGGAAGAGAGACCACATGTGAGATAGATGGATGAAATGAAGATTTTTTCTAGTGTTGTGGAGAAGAAAGACTAGGGATTTAAAAAGCAGAATTTTTCATCCTACACTTTCTAATAACAATTTTAAGATCATCAATAACTCAAGTGAACAAATTAAGAAAGGCACTGAAAATTTTAGAGCATTTTGTAGTAATTCATTTGGTTAACATTATTTATTTACGATGCTATAAAACTGATTCGATTTTATGCAAGTTTTATTTGAAATTTTATAAGTCAATTATTTTATATAGCGAGATGTTTTTTACAAACTGTAATATTTTAAACAGCATTAAACTGTTGCACATGCGCTTTGGATTTTAATTATAAAATGAATGAATACAAACACTTCAAACACATGATAAAATTTTATATTAAATTTTTAGCTTTACAATCTTATGCCAAAGGAATATTGTATAGAACTTTTGGAGAATTTAAGCTATTTTTTTTCTGAATTATATATTTTTTCTGTGACAGCAATAGATTACTTATTGTAATGTTTTATGCGCTAGCAAAATATCTTGTGATTTTTTTTGTTTACATTCAATATGTATTTTTAAAAGCAGTTTTCTTCATTATAATTGTGCACTTGGAGTGAGAGATATAATTGAGTACTATTGTATTCATATTTTCAGAGTGCTTGGCTTATGGCTTTAATCATTAAGGATTTGTAGATGAATAAATACTAGGGTCAAACTAGCAAGTTGGTAGATTGTTTTTTAATTTTAGGTTACTATATTAATAACAAGAAATAAAAGTTGATTTCTTGATGCAAGTTATCATTAATAAAAACCATAAAATCTAGATACATATATAATGCCACTATTATTTGGTACCTATTGATGATTCATGATTACAATAGTTGATTCTGATGTAGAATAGAAGAATTGTTTCTTAAAGCATATTTTCTGTATACTATCAGACTTATTTTTCTTAAATATATTTTCAATTTACTATATTCTTTTATCCTTTTTTTATTAAGCTTTTATTAACCTGCCACTTTTAAAGCCTTCTCAATTTTATTTGATGTTTTTAAATCGAAATGTTTTATTTATTTTCTGGAAATTTCATAACTTGATACGATTTTTTTTTTATTTTCTTTAAATCACTCAAAGTGTTTTTTTAATGCCATTAAAGAAATCGTCTTCGTTTTCTTCCTTATATTTTTCTCATTTCTATACATATTTTCCTCTATTCTTTGATTGACAGAGATAAAATAACTATTCAATAGAGCTGTGACTAAATGATGATTGGTAAAAGGTTGTCATTTACTCTTATTTTATTTTTAAATGCTATTATAAATAATTGTTTTATTTATTGTTTTGAACATTTTTCTAAAGAAGTCATTGCTTTTATGTTCTAATGATTTCGTCATTAATTGAATAAACTTGGTCAATATACGTTGGAATAAATAATTAATTTGTGATTTCCAAGAAACTCAATTTGATATTGGAATAAATTATCGTTATAAACTACAATTCTTTTTTGAGTTTTATAGCTTGATTTTATATTTGAAGATAATTGTGTCATCATCATTATCAGCATTATTATTATGTTTCAATAATATACTTTATTGTCAACAAAGGTTACATGATATTTACATACTTATGACTTAGCTACAGTGGCATGATGAATTTTACAGATTTGGTTTGATTGAGATTTTCATTGCTAATTACATAGTGATGGATGTGTTGAATAGAGGTCTACATCAGTTAACTTATTCAATTGCAATACTTTATAAACCCCTGGATTTCAATAGTAGTTTTTTCGCATTATGATATTTTTGTTATTGCTATCATTGTTTAATTTTCCTATTCTTTCTGATCTTATTGTTAGTTAGTGTCCCTCCTTCCATTTCTCATTAATATTTTGTTATTGTCTTTATTCATTGGTCAAAAGTTTTATTCATTTGTTCAGCTGTATGGAAATTCATATTTTATACTGTTCTTTAGTTTCTTGCTCATTGCCGGTTTTGTTTGAATAGGCTGAGCTTATATAATGACTAGTTTTGCATGTTCTTATAAATTAGTTTATAATTTTAATAGTGACCAGATAGCTCCATAGATATCTGGATGTGCAATCTTTGCATTTTTGTTTCTTATTTGTTGTAGCTTGTTGTAAAATGTTGCCGGTTGCCATCTACTGTTATTTTTCATTGCTGAATATACATTGTGTGCACCAAAATGCATAAAGTCCAAAGATTGCTAGTCATGCTGTAGGGGTTGTCTGTTTGTGTGTAAAATCTGTTAGCTGTTGTATAGTTTGTCTTGTTCTATATTGATTTAGCATATTGTTTCATGTAGTATTTAGCATTTAGCACTGTACAATTGTAAATATGTATTGTTGTGTTTCTTCAGAAGCATGGCATAGGTTGCAGAATTGATCTATTGATATGTAAAGATGATGGTATTGTAAAAAATAGGATGTTGGTAGTGTAAATAGATTTAGCTTGATCAAGAAATCGAAGAACTCTGGTTCCATTGACCATTTTCTTATGTTTTTAAGAAGTTGCTTATTGTTTACTCAAAACATTGGGCTAAAGGTCTGGCTGTTTGTGGCTGGGTTGATCAACTCATATGTTTGCAAGTATGTGTGAGTGTTGTAGTTCTGACATTGATTTGTGCTGGGTGTGCTAATGATATTAGATATCCATATGTGGGAGATGGATGATATGTAGGGATTATGTTGAGGAGGCTTTGTAGCTGCTGAAAGCAGGTAGTAATCTTTGCCAATAGGTTTATTGTTTTTTGCATATAGAACACATGTATTGGGTGTAGTCCCAGATCATTCCATATAGTTAGTTGACTGAGTTGTTTGATTGAAATAGCTACAGTTTTCCTACCCCATGGTAGTTTGCTACAGAATGATGATATGGCTGCTGTAAAGCTTTTTGTAAAATTGACAATAGGAGAATAATATGGAATTCTTGTTGTTGTGAGTATGTTACATAGGTGAACTTTTAAATATAGCTATGTATGCATTTGATAAAGATGTGGCTATGTTTGTTGCTTTCTGTTTGAGATTATTTTGAAGTATTTGTCTCATTCCATGCACTTTCATGTAAAATGGGAATCCAAGAAATGGAGTAGGTTTTCTTTGATATAGCTGCATGTAGGATTTGTTAGTATAGATGAGCCATGCTGATGTTTTGCTTAGGTTGAATTGTAATTTGTGCATGTCTGTCTAATTTTGTAGTATTCTTTTAAAACTGGGATTTCTTTATGGGATGTTAGAAGGACTCTCACATCATCCATGTATGCAATACAGGGAGTATGTTGGATGGTAGTTCATGGGATTAATATCCCTGGTAATTCATTTTCAATATGTTTTAAGAGTGGATTTATATATAGAATAAACAACAGTGCACTGAGTGGGGATCCTTGTGAAATTGATTGTGTGGGAGTAAATGCTGTTGTGTTTCTGCCGCTAAGTGTGAAGTATATCTCTCAGTTGAGTAAGAGATTTGTGATGATGTATAGTAGGGTGGATGGAATTGCTGTATTTGCAAGCATGTTAATTAAGACATCTATTGTAACTTCCTGTAAATCCAGTTGAATTGCAATTGGGGAATACTTTTTCTCTTGTTGCATTGCATTTTGTATCATTTTAAATACAAGTGCAGCCTGTGTGGTGGAAGATCCCTTCCCTGCATATGGCATGTTTGCTATCAGGAGCAGTACATATGTTTCTATTTTATCGTTGATTACCTTTTCCAATAAATTGAAATATAGAGTTATATCAAGTAGCACATTTGCCAACATCATAATAAAAAAATATGATTAAGTTTTTTTAAAGTATTTTAATATCTACGTTTTGGCTTATTAGAAAACTTCATTTTATTTTTCTAAATAATTTTCTAAACTTATATTTATTATCGATAGACTTCATTTTTCCAATTTGATAATAAATTACCGTATTTTATGTCATTCCATTTTATTTTATTATTTTTATTTTTATGAGTTTTATATATATTATAAGTGGATTTTACAGAGAGAGGTTTTCATGTGTTGATGAACCTGGAACGTTTTTTTGAAAAAAATATTGGTCCTAGAATTGCCAAATACAAAATCATTTTTTTCTCATCATAATTTTTGAAGTGATATAATTTAGGAACATTTTTTTCTTTTATAAATGACAGTTGAATGAGTATTGAACACATTTTCACATTTTCGTAGTAGTAAATCTTGCAAATATCCATGTAATCGATATTACTGGAGTTTTCAAAATTTCCTTTTTCATTAAAGATTATTGGTTTATCCGAAATCTGTCCACCTTTGGGACTTATATCAGTACCTAGACTACTTCTACAATTTTCAAGGCTTTGTGATAGATCAAATCTGATATTTCTTAATTTTTATTTCAAAAATTAAATCATGAAGCTGTTTAGTATGTTTCTGGTGATGGAATATCACATGATTTTCAAAATAATTAATAACTCGATTATTATTTTTATTTTTAGCAAGAGAATAATTAATATTTTAATTCTCATTTATTAGTATTTTCTTGTACAAATAATCAATTTGGCGCATTTTTCTAGATTATATTGAAATACTTATTTACTTGAAAATAATATTCAACTCCTGATTTCTCACTCTATATCCCACTCAATTAATTATTAGCATTAAAATTATATTGGATATGCATTGCAATACTAATGTTGTCCGCTATAATAATATCACTTCGGAGAAGTTGAGCAGAGACACATTAATTCATCATAACGGATTATAAAACTCCGTTTACTAACGCATGCGTTTTTATATTGTTCATCATATGACTTTTATAAAAAAAATATTACAGTGGTATATAGTTTTCAAACTAATAATTTCTTTCTGTATAAAATAAAAGCTATCTATTTATCTGTTCTATTATACCTCAGAAAATAATATAACTTTTTTTTTTTTTATATATATATAGCAGATTTCTTGAAGATTTTTTTTAAAAACTAACTTTTTGATTTAATAGCTGTGAAGATTTCTAGGGCCAAAATATAGTCATGCTCTTATTAATTGGGGCGAGAGGGAGGGAGCTGAGAATAAAAAAAAATTTTGATTATTGTAATTATATAATAAAAATCAATAAAGTTTTAAAATAATTGGTCTTGATTATTTAATCATTAGAAAAATTAAGCTTAACGTGATATATTTACACAAATATATGTTGAAAAGATTAATAAGTTTTCTTTATTAAAAGTCCCATTTTTTTAATTTAGAGATGATATTTAATTTTGTTGATTACTTTATAACTGAGAAATGTTTAAATTAATTTTGATATACAATTCTCAGACGAAGTTTTAAAATAGGTGCTTTATTCATTATACCAAATGGATATGCATTCAAAGAAAATAATGCTCCAAAAATTTGAATTAGATTGATAATATTTTAAAAGCAAACATGATTCAATTTAATACAATTGTTATTACTTCAACCAGAAAAAAATGTCAAATGCTTTAGTTTATCTTTTCCAAATAAGTCACATAGGTGTACATTTAACCCAACAACATTTGATAGAGATAATATATAATAAAACAGTTTTAAAAAGAACACATAATAAATTGTTATTTATAAGTGCACTTGGAAACAGAAAAAACATTTTAAATTAATTCTAGACAATAGATGAGTCAGAGAATGAGATTGCTCTTGCAGTGCCCTCAACTGGTAAAATATCTAACTTATTTCAAGGTAATAAGTAGAAACAAAGCCAAATCCTAAAAGTTTCTGATGTTTATTATTGATATGTTGATGGATAGCTATATAAATCTATTCTTTTGTTAGCTAGCTCTGGATTGCGCTAAATGAGGATATTCAGGTAATATGATTAGAAAAAGATTTCTTTGTAGATATATCTGATGTAATCCTTTGTATTCTGAAATATTAAATTCTGTGAATCTCATTATTTATATCTTTATATATAAACTAAAGTTTGATTCACCTTTATGGGTATATAGTTAATCATTTTATAAAACGAGATATAACAATTTTTTATTATTAGTAACTGATTTTCATATCGTTTCCAAATTATTTTTATAAATTTATACATTTATCTTAAGACCGAGTTTTCTTTATATTTGGAAACGCCTAATGTTGCATTTATTTATATCAAAGTAAATGTTTTGCATTTTCCAGGATTAAAACCATGTAATCTTAATTAACATAATCATTAAAAAAGCAAGAACTTTTTTATTTTTTTACTTTTTACTTTTTTTAAAAATATCCTTATTTATCTAGTTTTTATGTATATTAGTATTTGCTTTTAAATCTACAAATTTATGGAGTTACTTTTAATTAATCTATTTAATTTCTGTGTTATCCAATTTATCTTATCAATATTATACAAAATAATGATATGAAATGCCAAGACAATCATTACATGTCGATTTATATTTTCGTACTAAATTATCTAAGTACTAAGTACATCAATAACCCAAATGGCAAGTAGCTATTTAATTTTAAAGCTTATAGGGTTTCTAGAAATATGATACTCTAGGTATAAAAATTTCTTATGTCATTAAGGAAAAAATATTCTACACCTCATCACATCAATTCGAGAAATCTTATAATGTTTCAAGTGAAATAATTACAACATTGATTAATTGCAATTTTATGTATATTAGTTACTAAAAGAATCATTCAGAAGTTGTACATACAATGTTTCCCCTTTTTCAATTTCTATTTTTTTACATGATCCTAGAAACATGCCCACAGAGAGGGTAAAGATGCAAGTCGTGGAAAAGCAAGTCAAGAGTATATATTTTTTAGTACAGTAAAAATGTAATTATACAGAACTTTCAAGTAAATATAAAATATAAAAAATGAAAATGGCAAACATTAGTTCAATTAGAGGAGAATAAATGATTGGATTGTCAAATTTAATTCAATTTTTTAATACTTTATCATAAAAAAAAAACTATTTAAAAATATATTAGGTATTATACATCTATGCAAATTTAAATATTCTTTTTATCAGTAATGACTTATCTATGAAAATATTTAAATAATAAGAGAATATACTTTGACCCTCAAAATATTTTATAAAAATTTATAGAATTAAATTTCATATTTATGAACGTCAATATGAAATACAATTCAGTTTTTTGTATATATATATATATTATAAATCGATATCTGTATTTTTTCAAAATAATATATGTAAATTTATAAATAAATATTAGAAAATACAGTACTTAAAAGTTTATAAAAATATATCTATAAATGTCTCTTAGGAGTGCTTTCAACTATCCTTGTAGTTTTTGTCAACTAATACTTTTAAAAGGTCAACTTTCCCATAATTCCATGATGTCAACTTTTCCATAATTCCATGATCTTAATGTTTGCTGCCTGCCTATTGATTAAATCATGCTTATATTTATATATTAATATCTCTTCCTTAATTTTTCCTTTATTATAAATTCTTTCAATTTTCAATATTTTTACGTTACTATAATTAAAATCAAAACCATATATATATATAAATGATTTATTATGGTCATAAAAAATGGAAGCTGATAAGTTATCATTATTTTTATAATTTTGTTTTGTATTTTGAGCCCTTTTTAATAATAACAAGTGCTCTTTTATACTTTTTTCCAATGTGCACCTCAACTCACCTATATATCCACTGCCACACCTACAAATCCATTTGTAAATGATACAATTTTTATTTGTCAATAAGGTTTTATCTTTTGAATTATTTATTATTTTATTTAATGTAGGTTGGATATAGTTGTAATTATGTTTATTATACTATAAAAATTTTAATTCTAAATATAAAAATAATAATAATAATGTTAATTCTTCTGATAAAAAAATTTGGTATATCAATACCATATATTTTGAATCAACAGGCAAGTTTCATTAAGAAAATTTATAAAGGTATATGTGATATTGCATTTTATGCACTATTTACATTAAATAAATTAATAAATAATTCAAAAGATAAAACCTTATTGACAAATAAAAATTGTATCATTTACAAATGAATGTGTAGGTGTGGCAGTGTATATATAGGTGAATCAAGGTGCACATTGGAAAAAAGAACAAAAGAGAACTTATTATTATTAAAAAGGGTTCAAAATACAAAACAAAATTATAAAAATAATGATAATTTATCAACTTCCACCTTTTATGACTATAATAAATCATGTATATATGGTTTGGATTTTAATTATAGTAATATAAAATATTGGAAACTGAAAAAATAATAATAAAAGAAAAATTAAGGAAATAATATTAATATATAAATACAAGCAAGATTTAATCAATAGGCAGGCAGCAAACATTAAGATCATGGAATTATGGAAATGTTGACATCATGGAATTATGGGAAAGTTGACCTTTTAAGAGTATTAGTTGACAAAAACTACAAGAATAGTTGAAAGTGCTCCTAAGTGATGTTTATAGATATATTTTTTATAAACTTTTAAGTATTGTATTTTCTAATATTTATTTATAAATTTACACACACACACACATATATATATATATATTTACATCCAAGAGGGATTGTATTATTCTACATTCTAGGCAAGGCTAGTTGTTTATGCCATTTCCCTTTTAAAATGGTCAATTTAAAATTTTAAGAACTGATATTCAGCAAAAAAAAAAAAAAAAGCTAAAATCTGATTAAAAAACAACAACAAACCACACAACTAATTGGTTCAAAAGGCTGTGATCCCTAAAAATCAACATTACATCTCTCATTAAACTCTATATCCTAGGCATAATAAAACTACTCTTCTTATATATTTGAAATACAGTTATGTAAAGAGATTTTTTCATCTTGTTGACTATGCCATTCCACTGTTTTACAGGGGTAGTCTTTCAATACTAGCCAGTAACATCAATATATTAAAACAAAACTAGGAAAAATTAAACTTAACACTTGCCAATATATGTATATAAATAAAAAAATAAATAATAATTAGAAATTATTTTGAATCGCTCAAGTCCATTACTATCTGTAGTTGTATGAGTTAACTGATTCATACATACAGTCATTTCACATAGCTCAGATAACTTTGTGTTACCATTATCATGATTTCTTATACTCACAGATATAGTATATCTTGTATATGCAATGATTCCATAATAATCATTTATTATTCAGTGAACACTCTTCTGATGATTACATATATATTCAATACATCAGCACATCACAGAGTAGACCATTGCAGGTTTTTATATTAGTTCTTCCTGCATAATTTTTCTAGAATACTGAAGGTTGACAATTAAACATGTATTGTCTGTTTATAATTATAAAATTTTAATAAACTTTATTTACATTTTAAATGTATACAAACACATAGTTCACTATTTAATATAAAAGTTTTATATCCGATAACTATTTGAGAAAATAAATATGTATAGTTGACTTTTATATGAAGAACAATAATTAAAAAAAACAACAAATTCAGCAGGTGTGATAGGAAAGAACACCTGTTAAAAATTTTACTTACAGTTACTGATTTTCTCCTAAAATATAAACAAGTTAATAAAGTAGCAATATATTTATTTAAAGAACCAACATACTTGAACTTAGAGGAATTAAAAAATATTAATAAACAATTTTTATTAGAAAATAAATTTGTAAAATGAAATTTTTTCTTTAATGTTAACAGTCTAAAAATCTTTATTGAAAAATTAAAAGTTGATTTTAAAATTATTTTTAAATATTTAGACATAATAAATAATATTTTAAAAAGAGTAAAAAGTCATAAACAATGGCAAAATTTTCTCATCCTCAATGATTAAGTGCCCACTAGTATAATTTTAATAATATATTGCCAAGGTAAGTATATTTGACTTTGGCAGAGAACTTAACACATACATTGCATAAGTACAATTAACCAAAATATATAAATTAAAAAAATTAAAGGAACACGTTTTATAAAAGTAAAGATGCATACTTATATATATATAATCACACTGAATGTAAATATTTATTTAATCATTCAAAAATGTATAGTTTTCAAATAAATTATTTTATTAAAAGTCTACGTTGACAATAATAATCTACTTCTAAATATTTAACAGTATCTGCACACGGATCTCCGAAGATATCCTTAATAGCTTTTAGATGACAAGATTCTTTATTTTCACATAATTCTTTGATTTTATGCAAAGTACTTCTATCTTTACATTTGGTGTGTTTGTATTTGGCATCATCTGCGTCGGTGTCAGAAGGATCTCGGCATAAGTTGGAGTTTTTACGCCCAAAGAAAGCACCGTGAATCCTGAGAACTTCATCGGGTGGACATTTAAGATCACTTTCTGAATTTTCACATATAATGAGGCCTGATGGACCTGTAGATATATAATAAGTACAAAATAAATACATAACATTTTAAAAAATCAAAATATTTTTAGTACTGAACTTACTCGGAATATGCTCAACTATAACTTAGTTTATCTATTTGACTCACACTGTAATATATAGGTAGTTAAAAATTAAATTAAAATAATAATATATTTATACATTAATGTTATCTGTTTTCTCGAAAAATTATGATGAGGTCTTTTACTTATAATTATGTGTTGAACAGTTTGAATAATTTTATTGACATTATTAAATGTTTTTAGGGGGAAAAAATGGCATTTTTAAATACTTTTCCAAATACCTTTAATTATTACTGATAACTCTCAGATCATTATAGAACACAAGGAATGACATTTCCTCTCTCTTATTCATGTATTGCTAGTCTGATCAATAATAATATTATCTGGAATTGACCAATAACTGTTATTAATAACACACAGATTAGTATAGAACATAATGAATGGCATTTATCTCTTACTCTATTCATATACTGCTCTTCTGATTAATGATAGCATTATCTGGAATTGGTCAGTAATAAATATTGAATTTTCAAGATGTTACTCTAACCAATTAGATTATTACTTTTCCTATTTATTCCTTTTTAAAGACAAGATTATTGAATTAATAATTTTTATTAGTCATTCATTAGGCTAGAGATTATCCAATAATAAATAATATTAATAATTGATTTCCAAATAATCTGAATTATCAGTGTTTGTTTTTGTTCTAGTCTGGGTGTTATTAGTAACAGCTAAATATATTTGGAAAAGTATAAATAAAGTATGAATTTTTCTAAAACAAGATTTACTAGATAAGAAAATAATCCAACTTGTAAGCAGAAATCCCAATGTTAATTGTTATATGTACTTTTGAAAATGACTTTGGTAATTTAAAAACAAATTTCTGAGAATGGACTTGATAATCAAATAAAAAAACAAAATCTTCAGTGATAGATTATTGAGCATTTCCAACCAGAATCTTTACTAAAAATTAATATATTATTTAAATAACAATTATAGACAAAATCATAGAAATATATAATAAAAGGAAAACAAGACAACAACAACAAATACTTTCGACTTTTTACTCATCCAAAGTATTTTTAAAAAAGGTAAAGGTAATTGAAAGAGAAATGTTTTTTTACTATGAGTTTTTTTTTTAAAAAAAAAAGATCTGGAAATTTTCAGGAATTAGTGATGTTGTATAACATTACTGGAATGACAGCTCAATAATTACATAAATGATACTGCAAATTTAATGGTCACAGATAATTACTACCCAATTTGAAAATTTCCCCCAATATGTTAAAGATGAATTTATATATTGCTAAACATTTTTAAAACTTAAAATAAAATAAATTTGAGACAAATTTATTATTATAAGGTCATTATTAAAAAAATTCCAATTAAATAAAAATTAAGATATCTTATTCATATTCTCTGGCCACATTCCATTATATGTGAATGTATAATGGAGGTATAGATACAAAATGGAAACTTATGCAAACATCCATATTCCATTATTAATTATTTACTTTAATTGGAATTTATTAAAATGATATTTGATTTTAAAAATTAACTATGGAGTATATATATATTGATGGATTTTTAAATTGATGAAGAATAAAAATTAAAAGATTATATTTATGTAAACAGTAATAATTTTTTTCTTTTGATATTGACAGGAAACTATCAATTATTAATTGACAATCCTTCTGAGGCTAAACAAGCTTTCTATATTAATTTATAATAGCTCTATTGCTTTACTTCACTATACCCAAACAATAAAACTATTATCGATTAATGGAGAAAACTTGTTTAGCCTTAGGAGGTAATGGATAGTTTACTAATAACAGCAAAAGTTAAGTTTTTAAGCAAGAATACTTTATTACAATATTGCTGCCAAAAAATAAGCAAGGGAAACAAATCAGAGTATTTTTAATTTTATAATTACAAAAATTTTTATTTTTCCATGTCAATCATTGTTAAAAGATCTGGACAAATAATATCTGGAGTAATTCCATTTTTATTTTTTGACTTAATTTTTTCATGAACTGACAATTGGGAAAATATGATTTTTTTTTTATATTTTCAACATTATCACTCATCACAATAAATATTTAAAATAATATTTTATTATTTTGTTATATTTTTCTATAATAAATATTTATATGTTAATTTATAAATGTTAATTACAAGAAAAAACAGAACATTTTATTGCTCATCCTAAATGAAAACAATGAAAATTTATTCACTCTGAACAGAAAACAGAATAGATAAACATCATGCTCAAATAACTACTGATGCTGTTGCAATGAACAGTTCCAATTATTTTAGTTACATGCATTGATAAAAAACAAATGAATCTTGGTAGAATTTGCTGAAATTCACAGAATGTGATGTTTGTTTCTGTCAGTGCCATAATTAGCAGCATCTTTGAATAGAGTATCAAACATTGCTCAAAATAATTCTTTTAACACAGTTTAATTATGTTTATGCAAAATTTTTAATAATTGTTATATTATTGATATTTTCAAGTATAAATTTAATAATTAATTTTTTTCTGGAGGTGCTGCAACTCTGCAATGACTATGGAACAGCCGTGACTGATATATATATACAAATCTGCTCTCTCAGTCTTATTCTCATTTTTCACCTAATCAGATTTTACTCACTGTCGCTTACTTAGATTTCTGATTTTGTCTCTTATACACATATATACATACATGTGATGAATATTTCTTTCTTCATATCAAGAGAATACAAACAACTGCATCTTTTTAGATTACATGTTATATTTATTTTGTTTTAATGACGCATATATTATTAATTTAGTCAATGAAAGTGATATATAGATTAATAAATGTAAAAGTATGTTTCAAATATTTGTATTGCATTTAACTATTATTTCATTTATGTAAAGCAAATTTTGATGTTTGAGTTTTTTAAATTATAAAATATCTGAAAAAAAGTTTTCTCTTTATACTATTTTAATGATATTCTATTAGTCATAATAAGATTTCCATTTTCTATTATTATCAATGAAATTTTAAAATGAAATCAATATTGAATTGATTACATCTGGGGAGGTGAAAAATAAGGTTTGACATGCAGATTTAGAAAATTTGATTTTTACTCGTAGTTAGAAGAGCTAATTTTTTTTGATCTGTGAATTTATAGAAATATTTATTCATAAAATTTATATATCATCATTCCTCTGTTGTGCATTTACTTGGGGAAAGATGAATAGATATTGGATAACATTTTTTTTTTTATAATTTAAAATAAAGATTTCAATTAAAAGCAAATTGTACTATTAAAGTAAAATTACATTTTTTTTTAAAAATTAGTATTTGATTCAGGTACAATCACAGAAAACAAAAAGAAAACTATTATATTGATAAAGATCAAGATAATACAGAGAAGAAAAATAAAGAAACACTACAATTTATGAATGCGAAAAAAAAAAAAAGGAAATAAAATAAAACCATATTGTATTTATAAAAATTGGTTTACTAAAATATTTACATTGAATTAATTTATATAAAACAAAAGAGAATTTCTTGAACCAAAACTTTTATTTCATTATAAAATCATTAAAGATTTTATTGAAAGTTGAAGTTATTTAGATAGAAAGTTATATGTATACATGAAAAGTATTAAGGCAGATAGAATAATTAGGGGATAGATTATAACAACCAAGCAGCAAACACTTGGCAATAGTCATTGGTATTTGTCACTACTTACTCTCCTCTTATGACATTCTATTTTGCTACCCCAATTTTAAAGATGTATTATAAATTTTATTGCGTTCTTACATGTTAAGAGATATAATAGTTTTTCACAAATTGATAATTTATTTTAACCATAGTTCTTTATTTAATAATATTGAATACATATTTATCTAAAACACTAGATAAATATGTTCAAGTAAACACCCTTTAATAATCTGCTTTTGTTTTCTCAGCATCTTCAATCAAAATATAAAATTATCATGATTTCAGAGTATGTAGAAGGTGTAAGTTAGGTATTCATTTATTTTAATGTACAGTTATTAAAATAATAATCGAATGGGTTTATTGCTTGCAAGTTCGTAAGAACGAAAACCAGAAATGACAGAAATGGATGGTGATCCCTGGATCTGAGTACTAGAACCTGCTATTTTATCATTACACAAAACCATACACAGGTAATTACAATTATTTATTTGATTTGATTTAAGAAGTTATTATTATTTTTTTTTTATTATTTTAAAATCTAAAATAATTTGTTTATTTTTAAAACAAAATATTATCTTTACATTCAACATATCACGTATATATGGAATGACTACCTATTAAAATTATTTCGTTGATCATATTTTAAAATCTTAGGTTTTCTTCCCTCTAACAACCTGATCAATTAAAACAGGCAAAACTCTCCATACAGTAGTGCCACTCAATGCCAGCCAGAGTAATCAATGGCTGCCAGAAGGCTTGTGCATATAATTCCTATCTAGTGCCTACTCATCCAATATCCCCAGACTAGTTTCTGGCTTGTGGCCTTCATCAGTGAGGAGCTTTGGATCTGAGAGCACTGCACCTAGATCTTAGGATCTAATGCAACTCTCCAGCAGCCATTTTTTTTTTATCTCTACTTAACTACAAAACTATGAGAATAAAATTGAAAACACAATAATGTTTTCAATCTAAGCTCAATGGCTTATATAGTCATATGGGTCTGAACCCAGTTCAGTACCCATACCTTTTGGTGTCTTTGGTTCTTTAACTACCATAGCCACCACTATCCTATTAGGCAGTCTGGCGATATTGGATGAGTAGGCACTAGATAGGGATTTTATACACAAGCCTTCTTTCATCCATTGATTACTCTGGTTGGCACTGAGTGGCACTACTGTATGGATAGTTTTGCCTGTTTTAATAACAGTAATGTGCTAGCATAAAAAAAATAGGGATCATGTGATGTTTAGTGGTTTAACCTGATCAATATTTTTTTTGGCATATTAATAGGGTTCAGTCTTTTTCTAAATCAATAAATGTACAAAATTAATTTGAAAACCATCTATTACATTAATTTTGTCAGTTAAGCTTTGAATATTTAAATAGAATAAAGAGTCAATTATTAAAAGTGATTTTGTTGTTTTTAAAATTTACATTAAAAACAAGTAAATATTTTCTGAAAAAAAATTTTTAATTAAAAAAATTAAAGTTAAATAAATTATGATGTAAACTCAATTTATAAAAAAAATTGTCTTATTTTAAGAATAATAATTTCTTCATTAAAATTAATGTAAAATCTTTTTAAGTAGGATAAAAAAACCCAAATTAAAAAATTTAAAAAGGCAACAGTAATGAATGACTGACTTATCTTTTTTTTAAAAATAAAACGTTTTCAGTTTTTGTTATTATTTAACATTAATTTTCTAAGAAATTATTATTCATATTATTCTACCTGCTAAACAAATCCAAATGCATTTTCAGCTACTTATGGTATTTTTAAAACTTATTTTTATATAAAAAATTCTACTGTAATTTAAATGGATATTGAAATGGACTTAAGATAGTCTATTTACAATTTAGTTATGCATAAATATGCTAGTTGATAGCGTTACATAACTTCTAAATTATCCATCAAATATTTATAAAACAAGAATGGTTACTACTAGAATTTTTATCCTAATTTTACGCAATACGTAAATCGCAATAAAAACTAAATTAACTGATTATTATGAAGTCCAATTTGTATATCAGAATTATATTCGAAAATTGATTGTTGTAACAAATTCAGTCTTATTCATATTTTATAAAATATTTCTGCCTGTATTTTTGACACTTATGCTCAATTTATTTTTATAAAAGTATCGTGGTTCAATATTAAATATATACTGTATTTTAATATATCCAGTTTACGATGCTTCAAAATTATTTTCAGTTTAGCATTGAGGTTAAATTTTTATGAATCCTCATATTTGGTGACAAATAATATCTATTAATTTTTTATAGATAATTATTACTATCTATCTATCTATCTATCTATCTATCTATCTATCTATCTATCTATCTATCTATCTATCTATCTATCTATCTATCTATCTATCTATCTATCTATCTATCTATCTGTCTGTCTGTCTGTCTGTCTGTCTGTCTGTCTGTCTGTCTGTCTGTCTGTCTGTCTGTCTGTCTGTCTGTCTGTCTGTCTGTCTGTCTGTCTGTCTGTCTGTCTGTCTGTCTGTCTGTCTGTCTGTCTGTCTGTCTGTCTGTCTGTCTGTCTGTCTGTCTGTCTGTCTGTCTGTCTGTCTGTCTGTCTGTCTGTCTGTCTGTCTGTCTGTCTGTCTGTCTGTCTGTCTGTCTGTCTGTCTGTCTGTCTGTCTGTCTGTCTGTCTGTCTGTCTGTCTGTCTGTCTGTCTGTCTGTCTGTCTGTCTGTCTGTCTGTCTGTCTGTCTGTCTGTCTGTCTGTCTGTCTGTCTGTCTGTCTGTCTGTCTGTCTGTCTGTCTGTCTGTCTGTCTGTCTGTCTGTCTGTCTGTCTGTCTGTCTGTCTGTCTGTCTGTCTGTCTGTCTGTCTGTCTGTCTGTCTGTCTGTCTGTCTGTCTGTCTGTCCGTCTGTCTGTCTGTCTGTCTGTCTGTCTGTCCGTCTGTCCGTCTGTCCGTCTGTCCGTCTGTCCGTCTGTCCGTCTGTCCGTCTGTCCGTCTGTCTGTCTGTCTGTCTGTCTGTCTGTCTGTCTGTCTGTCTGTCTGTCTGTCTGTCTGTCTGTCTGTCTGTCTGTCTGTCTGTCTGTCTGTCTGTCTGTCTGTCTGTCTGTCTGTCTGTCTGTCTGTCTGTCTGTCTGTCTGTCTGTCTGTCTGTCTGTCTGTCTGTCTGTCTGTCTGTCTGTCTGTCTGTCTGTCTGTCTGTCCGTCTGTCTGTCCGTCTGTCTGTCTGTCTGTCTGTCTGTCTGTCTGTCTGTCCGTCTGTCCGTCTGTCCGTCTGTCCGTCTGTCCGTCTGTCCGTCTGTCCGTCTGTCCGTCTGTCCGTCTGTCCGTCTGTCCGTCTGTCCGTCTGTCCGTCTGTCCGTCTGTCCGTCTGTCCGTCTGTCCGTCTGTCCGTCTGTCCGTCTGTCCGTCTGTCCGTCTCGTCGTTCGTCTCGTCGTCTCCGTCTGTCCGTCTCCGTCCGTTCAGCTCTGTCCGCTCATCCTCCGTCCGTCCGTCTGTCCGTCCGCCTGCCACGTCCTGTCCAGTCCGTCGTCTCAGTCATCCGTCTGCGTCCGTCCGTCCGTCCGTCTCGTCCGTCCGTCCGTCCGTCCGTCCGTCCGTCCGTCCGTCCGTCCGTCCGTCCGTCCGTCCCTCCATCCATCCATCCATCCATCCATCCATCCATCCATCCATCCATCCATCCATCCATCCATCCATCCATCCATCCATCCATCCATCCATCCATCCATCCATCCATCCATCCATCCATCCATCCATCCATCCATCCATCCATCTATCTATCTATCTATCTATCTATCTATCTATCTATCTATCTATCTATCTATCTATCTATCTATCTTGGGTAATATTGTTTTTTTTTCCAGGTTTTCTGTACAGTATAATGGAGGACATTAACCTGCAATGGATTATTTAATGATATTTGCGTTTTAATCGTCATATTTAATACACAAGGTTCTTTTTATTATTTTTATATTTTTTGCAAATTATATTTTTCTAGGTTCTTACTTAATGTTAGACATGATAATAACATAGGGTTTTGTAGCTTTATTCATTTTATTTTCCTGTAGCATAGTTTGAACCCTGGATTGTAAATTTATCATTTCTTAGGATAATGAGCATGTTTCTTTTACGAAATCATCGAGTTCTGGTTAGTATAAGAAAATTCTAGATCATTTTGAGTTGATCTGATGAGTGTCAATAATGATTAGCTATAAAATGGTATTTACTACTCTGAAGAAGTTTTTTTTTTTGTAATAAGTTTTACTTTTCATTCTTGTTTTTTTTTTTTAAAAAAAATTTCATATTAGAATTTTAATCCATAATTTTTACATAAACTTCAGCAAACAGTTTATAATTTTTAATGGGGTGAATCAAAAGAAATAAATGAATTTCAATCTTTTGATTTTCATTAAAACAATATTTTTGACCATTAATGCCTATACTAGTTACAATCAAGTTATTAAAATGTAAATACTGTATTTAGAATAAACGCGTTGCCAGAGTTGTATTTAGGTTTTTATATTCAATTAAATAACTAACTTTTCAGTTTGGATATGGAGTCCTAGATGACTTTTTTTCTATCAGACTAGAAGCTGATTTGAAATCACATTGTATCCAAGTCCTGTCATTATAAAAATTAAAAAAAAAACATTTCAAGATGGTTGCTTAATGACAAATTTATTTTTTAAAGCAGTTTCCCGGTTTGAATCAAAAAATAATTACCTTCGACTCCATACTCAAGTTAAAATGTTATTGTTTAATTAAAAATAATAAAAACTAATACTTATTGTGGAAACATGTTTATTACATATATTAATTTTTAATAACAGCTATAACTAGTATAATCATAAAATATCAAATATATTTTAAAATAATTTTTGCACTTACCATGACAAGTATAATCAAAATTTGCCACTACACCATCATTTGTACAGGAATGATCATCTCCAAACATAGTATGGTGAAAATTCAAAAAACATACAGCTTTGTTGGGACACTTTTCAGCAATTTTTATTACATCTTCTAAAGTATGACATATTGATTTGGTTCCATTGTGTGTATCAACGAATTTAGGACAGTGAGAAAACTTCTGTTGATTAAAGTCAATGCTAATGTTGCCAATCTTATGCTCATACAGACATGCAAGCATAGATGATGATCCTGGACAAATATGTATTTTATCTGTAAAAAAATATAGATATAATTAAATTAAAGTATTCAAACAGTTAAGAAATTCACACACATGTACTAAAAACAATCTAGTGATATTAGTTTAAAGCAAATTAATACATCGTAATATTATTGTAAGATTATTATTAATTTTGATTCATATTTTAACAATCTTCATACATTCTATAAGTATATAGATGGTAAATACAATAAATTATACACATGATCACTATCTCATACTAGCATATAATTGTTATTAAACAATTCAAAATAAAGCAAAACTCTCCATACAGTAGTGCCATCTTGTGCCAACAAGAGTAATCAATGGATACCAGAAGGCTTGCGCATACTAAATCAGCACCGTATCTAGTGCCTACTCATCCAATATCCCCAGTCTAGTCTCTGGCTTGTGGCCTTCATCAGTGAGGAGCCTTGGATCTGAGATCACTGCACCTAGATCTTAGGATCTAATGCAACCCTCTAGCAGCCATCTTTTAACTCTACTTAACTACAAAACTATGAGAATGAAATTAAAAACACAATAATATTTTCAATCCAAGCTCAATAGCTTATATAGTCATATGGGTCTGAACTCAATTCAGCACCCATACATTTTGATGATTTTGGCTCTTTAACAACCATAACCAACATCACATGATCACTATCTCATACTAGCACATAATTGTTATTAAACAATTCAAAACAAAGCAAAACTCTCCATACAGTAGTGCCATCTTGTGCCAACAAGAGCAATCAATGGATGCCAGAAGGCTTGTGCATAAAATCCCTATCTAGTGCCTACTCATCCAATATCCCCAGACTAGTTTCTGGCTTGTGGCCTTCATCAGTGAGGAGCTGAATTGAGTTCAGACCCATATGACTATATAAGCTATTGAGCTTAGATTGAAAATATTATTGTGTTTTCAATTTCATTCTCATAGTTTTGTAGTTAAGTAGAGTTAAAAGGTGGCTGCTAGAGAGTTCCATTAGATCCTAAGATCTAGGTGCAGTGCTCTCAGATCCAAGGCTCCTCACTGACGAAGGCCACAAGCCAAAAACTAGTCTGGGGATATTGGATGAGTATGCACTAGATAGGAATTTTATGCACAAGCTTCCTGGAATCCATTGATTGCTCTTGTTGGCATAAGATGGCACAACTGTATGGAGAGTTTTGCTTTGTTTTGAATTGTTTAAATTATACACATAGTATAATTTATTATGGAATATGAACATAAATTAAAAATTACAAATCAAAAACAAAATCGATCATTTTTTAAATGTGCTTTTTATTTTATGCTGAAAAGTTTAGGCTATATTTATCAGTTATCTTTAGACTGGCATTTATATAATTTTACTAAAAATAAAGGAAATTTACTACGTCTGAATCTAAGATTAAACCACAAGCATTTATTAAAAAGTTATCGGAAGAAAAAACAAAACAAGCATTTTTAATTGTATTTATTGTTTGGACTATTTCCATCATCTAATACGAGCATTGAAAGTCTAGAAAAATTTAACTTTATTTAAATATTCCAAATACACTCAACTGTTAGTAATAGCACATGTATTTGGAATATTTAAATAAAGTTAAATTTTTCTAAAGACTTTCAATATTCATATTAGATTATAGAAATAATCATTCAACTGATAGTAATAGCACGTGTGCTATTACTAACAGTTGAATGTATTTGGAATGTTTAAATAAAATTAAATTTTTCTAAAGACTTTCAATACTCATATTAGATTGAAACAGTCCAAACAATAAATACAACTAAAATACCACCATCACAAACTTTTAGGAAAAACACCAAGCATTTTTACCTTTGTAAAATATATTTGTTTAGAAATTATTCAAAATAAAATCATTATATCGGCAGTAGCTACAACATTAATACTTGCAAAATGCTTATGAATTGTGAGATTTATAACAATCAGAAGCGACTCGATCTGTGCAGAGTGTGTAGGTGTAATTGCAACAAAATGCCATTAATCATACTATTGTAGATATAGCATGGCAAAACGTGTTCTGTTTTTTTAAAAGAGGGAATAAAAAACAATTATATTAGTGTGAGATAAGCAATGAAGTGAATCGTATTAGTCATTATTGACTAGTTTGCAGAGATTGCTTTTAGTATTCTAGCCCAAATTAAAGAATAGTATCATACATCAATAATATTAACAAAACAACAATAATAACAACACAGTATATTACTTAAGAAGTAATGAAATGTTTGAGCACTTAGGTGCCAGGTTCTCCATTCAGTAGAGGAAACTAAGAACTGGATCAGCAATTTTTTGCTCTTGAAGTCACCACTCTATAGCTGTTATAAATAGGAACAATACCATGTGGCTAATTACCTAAAGAATATTGATTATTTGAGCCAATAAACATGGCTATTCATCCAGAAATTTTTAACTTTTAAGACCTTTTTATAGTAAGCAGATAAACAGCATAGATAATATCATTCCTTCTAAATAAAAGTATGCGTTGAGCAGTTTAGTGTGGTAATAGAGTTATAGTTGAAGAACTATAATGTTCCTAAATCAATTCTCAGCTAGGAAAGGACAATAAATCTTCATTAAATCATTTGAATGGAATACTCAAGATGTCATTTTGACATTAAACAAAAAAAGTTGGAAAATAGCTTTTCAACAAAAGATAAGAACATTTTAAGTTAGCTTATATCTTTTGTATATAATTTGGAGAGAGGGAAATGATATAAAACAACAAAAAAGAAAAAAAAACATGTCAAATTTTATGAAATTAAGTTACTAAAAAACTCCTTCTATAGTTATAAAAGAAAAATTAAAAAAAAATCACATAAACTCCTACATAATGAAATTTAATAATAACCAATCATATCAATTTTGAAAAAGACAACTGTTCAGCTATTTTCCACCCTCAACCTTGACATTAGAAAACAAGTCAAAAACCCAAATTAGAATCATAGTTTTTGATATTCCTTTTTAATTAATTTTTTTTTCTGCCAAAAGAAAAACAAGATAATCAGTTAATTACACTGATTTGATAAATACTGTTTGTTGTTTTGAAAAGAGATAAAGAAAAAAAAATCAATTAAAACAAAAATTCAACAAAAACATTAAAATCTTATTTTTTCTTTTAAAACTATATTTATTTATCTCTCTTATAAGTTAAAATTAAAATTTATGAACACTTAAGGAAGAGAAAACTTTTCTCACTTAGTATTTTTTTAACATTAAAATCAAAAATTAAAGATAAATTAGTGAAGAGTGAGAATAAAAAAAATGTTTACTTTATACGTTTCTCTCTCCTTTAAAACCCTTTATAACTTATAATTCATTTTAAATATTAAACTTAGATTTGACATCTGAAAATTGTCATATAATATGACAGAAAATTTTCTTTAAATAATTATCTCTTATTCTTAAAAAAAACATATGGGAAAATTTAACTAATTCTAACATTAAGGAGCATGTAATATTATTATTGTTGTATTATCCATTTAGTTAAAATACAGCAATATAATTATATATCTACAATACATTGTAACAAAAATAATCTATAATGGTGATAATATATGTTACAAATATCTATACATATATGGCAAATACTTTTAGAATTATTTCAAACATTGTATTTTAGCTACCATATATCTCTATATATTTATGTCTGACTTTTTAATATCTATCTATCTATCTATCTATCTATCTAT
Organism: Epiperipatus broadwayi; assembly: GCA_028023455.1. Classification (NCBI taxonomy): domain Eukaryota; kingdom Metazoa; phylum Onychophora; class Udeonychophora; order Euonychophora; family Peripatidae; genus Epiperipatus; species Epiperipatus broadwayi. The sequence continues at coordinate 150,423 of JAQFVV010000880.1, read as the reverse complement.
CTATCTATCTATCTATCTATCTATCTATCTATCTATCTATCTATCTATCTATCTATCTATCTATCTATCTATCTATCTATCTATCTATCTATCTATCTATCTATCTATCTATCTATCTATCTATCTATCTATCTATCTATCTATCTATCTATCTATCTATCTATCTATCTATCTATCTATCTATCTATCTATCTATCTATCTATCTATCTATCTATCTATCTATCTATCTATCTATCTATCTATCTATCTATCTATCTATCTATCTATCTATCTATCTATCTATCTATCTATCTATCTATCTATCTATCTATCTATCTATCTATCTATCTATCTATCTATCTATCTATCTATCTATCTATCTATCTATCTATCTATCTATCTATCTATCTATCTATCTATCTATCTATCTATCTATCTATCTATCTATCTATCTATCTATCTATCTATCTATCTATCTATCTATCTATCTATCTATCTATCTATCTATCTATCTATCTATCTATCTATCTATCTATCTATCTATCTATCTATCTATCTATCTATCTATCTATCTATCTATCTATCTATCTATCTATCTATCTATCTATCTATCTATCTATCTATCTATCTATCTATCTATCTATCTATCTATCTATCTATCTATCTATCTATCTATCTATCTATCTATCTATCTATCTATCTATCTATCTATCTATCTATCTATCTATCTATCTATCTATCTATCTATCTATCTATCTATCTATCTATCTATCTATCTATCTATCTATCTATCTATCTATCTATCTATCTATCTATCTATCTATCTATCTATCTATCTATCTATCTATCTATCTATCTATCTATCTATCTATCTATCTATCTATCTATCTATCTATCTATCTATCTATCTATCTATCTATCTATCTATCTATCTATCTATCTATCTATCTATCTATCTATCTATCTATCTATCTATCTATCTATCTATCTATCTATCTATCTATCTATCTATCTATCTATCTATCTATCTATCTATCTATCTATCTATCTATCTATCTATCTATCTATCTATCTATCTATCTATCTATCTATCTATCTATCTATCTATCTATCTATCTATCTATCTATCTATCTATCTATCTATCTATCTATCTATCTATCTATCTATCTATCTATCTATCTATCTATCTATCTATCTATCTATCTATCTATCTATCTATCTATCTATCTATCTATCTATCTATCTATCTATCTATCTATCTATCTATCTATCTATCTATCTATCTATCTATCTATCTATCTATCTATCTATCTATCTATCTATCTATCTATCTATCTATCTATCTATCTATCTATCTATCTATCTATCTATCTATCTATCTATCTATCTATCTATCTATCTATCTATCTATCTATCTATCTATCTATCTATCTATCTATCTATCTATCTATCTATCTATCTATCTATCTATCTATCTATCTATCTATCTATCTATCTATCTATCTATCTATCTATCTATCTATCTATCTATCTATCTATCTATCTATCTATCTATCTATCTATCTATCTATCTATCTATCTATCTATCTATCTATCTATCTATCTATCTATCTATCTATCTATCTATCTATCTATCTATCTATTTTTTGACTTTTTAAATATCTGTATATACTTATTTATCTGTTTATAAAACTTTTTTTATTATCTCTATCTTTCTTTATATATCTATTTAATGTATTTTTTTAAAAATAAAGTAAATAGTCTTACCCTACAAACATACATTTGCAGACATTTAGGGAAAAATATTTTGGTCTAACAAAGTTTTTCAATTAGATTGAGCCAAACTTAACTCTCCAAAAATCATAAATTATTGCTCTGTATTTACTTCATATATTTTGCACAAATTTAGTTTATATGTGTGCATTTTTAAGCCACATAATAAATACATAAATAATTATTATTTATTGCCGATTAGATCAAAAATTATTTTAAATTTATTAAAGATCAATTCTTTAAAAAGGTGCAGAATATTCTCTGTCTGTTTTTATAAACTGCATACCTTATTGAATCAAAGTATGCAGAAATGATCTGTCATTAGAATATGTATTTAAACATGTTTACAATATATGTTTGAGATATATGAGTGAACAATTATAGTTTTTTGAAATATAATATCTAGCTTGAGTAAAAGGAAATAATAAAAGATAGCAATTGTCATGTATTTACTTAAATTAAAAAATACTTTTGAACTTTAATAAATTTTAAAGCTATATTATTATTTTTTGATATAATAAAAGGTCATTATTATTTATGTATTTATTAAAGAGTCAATATTATAAATAAAATATTTGCCAAAAATAGACACTTTTATGATAAATTTGGGCAAACTAGTTACCTATTAAACAATTAAGGAATCTGTACATCTAACTATTTAGCCTACTTATTTTTTTTTCTTTCTGGATATTCATTTATCTATCCATTTATCTATCTATTGTCTTTCTAGCTATCTCTATCTACCAATAAATACAGCTATTATAAAAATGCATTACTAATTTTAATATATTTAATGTTTATAAAGTAAAAAAATAATTATTTAGCTTTAAATTAAAAGCTTAAAATAAAGAACAACAACAGCAAAAACTGACAGTAATAACAATAGCTGGACAGTAATGTCAATCTCGTTGGTTTGTAAAATTAAAAATATTGAGAGTACTACTCTGTGATAAAAATGTATGTTTATATATATATAAAACTAAAACAGTAACTTAATTTTATTGCACATTTTCAAAATTTAAAAGATGTATAAAAAAAAAAATCCTCAAATAACTACAACAACAAAATGAGTTAGATTAAATTATCTACTGATATTTTAGTAAATACTGTACATGTTTTTGCAAATTGGCAATGCTTAACTATACACCCATCCGGTGTAACATCAAAAATTCAAACAACAATTTAAAAGCAAACCAAGACATGGTTATATTATATAATTTGTAGTATTAATTCCAAAATAATTCTGGGATTTATTTAATAACTTCTGATAAATATATTTTATTCAATATATTTGTATATCTTTTTGCAGTAGACAAAGTAAATTATTGCAAAATAATTTTAAAAATAAACATCAATAATAAATATATTTTTTAAAAAGTGAAATCGCTAAATAAAGAGAGCTTATATTACTTTTTACACTCATTTAACGCATACTAAATATATGCATAAAATTAAATAGGAAAAGATATAATTTTTTTTAAAAGTATAAAATTCTAATAATAATTACTTTTTAATACTTCCGGAGATTTTTTTATTATAACATTGTGATGCTGCAAGGCACTGGTTTCCAAAGTGGATTCTATAATGAAAATAAATAATATTATAATAATAAATTAAAATTCTTAATATATAAATTTATTTTCTACTTGAGGTTAAGTTTTATAAGGGTTTTATTTATTTATTAACTATTCTTATAACGCAAAATAATTTAGTAGATTTTATTGTAAAAATAGTTTGTTAAATGAAATATTAGTTAAAATAGTTAATATATAAAATACTTTTAATTATTAAAAAAAATATTAAAAATGTTATATAGAGCAATTTTTACAAAGAATGTTTATTTAAAAACCGAACTGATTTTAACCTTCCCTTAACTGCAATTGGAGTAATTCTTAACAATTTGTTACAAATTATGCTGAAATTATTTTACATTTTGATGTAAGAAAATGAGATTTCCAGTCATTTTTTTGGCATTTTATATTTTATGAAACAAAATTAATGAAAAGCAAAAAGTAATTTAAAAGTGATGATTTTACTAGCAAAAGAAAAAATAACGTTTATATTGTCATATTGAATGGGTTTTAGTAAAGTGTAAACAGCTACATACGTAATACCATAGACAGTCTTGGATAATGAAATTAATAAATGCTGAGCAAGGCATGGTACAATTATTGAGATATTAAAACTTTGAATTTATTCTACAGTCAAAAAGCTTTATCCGATTACCATTTAATTTTGTAATTAAGAGCTAATTATGTAATTTTTTTTCTTAAAATTTTTTTACTTAAGTACTTGAGTTCATCTTATGATCTTTAATTTATCATTTTTATTTATAAAAATATTAATTTAATAAGTATATATATATAAATGAACAATTATACTCTTCAGCATATATAATATAAAATCAAATCTAATCAATTATTTAAAACTTTTATGGAACATTAGACTTGAAGTTTATGTCTTTGATTTTAGAATCACAGTTAATAATAAGTTTAAAATACAGGTAATTTGTGGCAAATATGTTATAGATTTCATAATATATTATTTGATTGAAGATTTCAAAGTAATCATTATATAAAAATAAAGCAAATCAAAAAGTGAAATCCTTTTTTGAATATTTACAATATTTCAAAGTAACATTACTTGGTAAGATATAAATTCATAAAATATATAAAACAGTTTTTATTTTTAAAAATTTAAATTTCAAAAAAATGCCTGTACTTAGAGCTAAAAGCAATCTCATATTTTTTCGAAATATTTGGAACACATGCTTTTTCTTTAATAAACAATTAAATTTTATTATACACACATACATATATAGGTAGCGATTTTAATGATGTAGAAGTAAAATTAAAATTTATGATGTAGTTCTAAAATGAAGACCTTATTAATTGTGTTGGAGGTAATAAGCAATTGCAAAATATCATCAACCATGACTAATACTTATAGCCTGAACATGGTACTTTATTGTCTAGTTACTAAAAAAACTCTCTCTCTCTCTCTCTGTATATATATATGAAAAGAAAGTTACTATTAACACTAACTGAAATAATTATATAAATATATAAACCATTATATAATTACAAATATCCAGTAAGGCCCTCTGTTTAAAAGTCTATATCTCAATAATAGCAAACTTCAAAATTATATATTACAAATCAATGTCTGTATTTTTTCAAAATAATATACGTAAATTTTTAAATAAATATTAGAAAATACAGTATTTAAAAGTTTATAAAAATATATTTATAAACGTTACTTAGAAGCGCTTTCAACTATATTTGTAGTCCTTGTCAATGGGAAAGTTGATATCCTGGAATTATGGGAAAGCTGACATTTAAAAAGTATTAGTTGACAAGGACTACAAAGATAGTTGAAAGCGCTTCTAAGTGACGGTTATAGATATATTTTTATAAACTTTTAAATACTATATTTTCTAATATTTATTTATAAATTTACACACACATATATATATAATCAGGTTTAAAAATGAATATTTCCTCTTTTAAGAATGTTGGAATGTTGGCGATCTAAACACTAATAATTACACTAAAATAACAGTATAGTCTAACAATAGTATATGATATATGCTACATTTTGTTCCAAGCTCTCTTGCATACATCATACATCTGTATAATATCTTAGATTTACTTGATAAACTTTGGTTAGAATAGAATATGTATTGTGCTTTGAACTACAAATTCTTTTCAACACACACACACACATACAGACACACACTATATATATAACATAGATAATTTTTTTTATGTATAATATAAATAATGATTATACTATAAACAAAATTAAACATCTACATATATTTTACTGGGTGTGTGTTTACTAATTAATTTATTGAGAAAATAGAGTATAAGGAAAAAGCGTACTCTACATGTTTATCTTTTTAAAAAAAATGAATAGGAAATGTGTCACTTTCTTCACAATTAAATACACTGCGGGTGATATTCTTTTTTTTTTTTTCAATAACTGTTTTGTAAAACTTTTAATATTATATACTTAGAAAAGACTTTTTAATACAGAACTTTGCATATCAAATTTGGAAAAGATAATAAAGGAAGAATAAAATGCATTCGTTTTATCTTAAACCAATTTTTTTTAATAAACATCGTCGGTTGCTTGCATATCATGAAATGAAATTGCTTAGTGTACAATAGATATTTCACTGATATTTTATAAACACATAATTATAATTAAACACATAATTATAATTAAATTGAATTCATGACATTAAATACATAAATATAAAGATAGGCCTTTTTAAAATCTTATTTACAATCTTTGCACATATGTTTTAAATAATGAACATATTCTCACGTCAGGTATGCAAGCATATTTAAATATGTTTAATTATACTCACATGATTTATAGATAATTTGATATGTATACATATTTAAAGTCTATTTTTATAAAGTTTAATAAGACGTGTAATGAGATAGAAATTGTCTTTACCATTTTTAATTTATGTTTAATGTTATAAAACAAGTTTGGATATATTTACTTATGATTGTACAATTATAAAATTATACCATAAAATAAAAATATAAATAAAGTATACTACTATTCTAGTATAGTCACATGTATTCTAATATCCACTATGGTAATGTGAATATGAAGTGTGAAAAATTGAACATTTTTTTATATTGAAAATACTTTATTTTAAATAATGCCTATAAAAGAGTGCTTAAATTAACTCACATCATTTTATATATATATATAACCAATGCACAAAGTTGAATATAGACAGCTAGCATATTAACTTAATGTATACAATAAAAATGTCCCATTGTCCTTTCACTTGCATAAGTTTATAAACAGATTTCAACTAAGATATCATAACAATAAGATTGGCTACTTAAATAAGTTAAAAATATTACAAATAAATTCCATTATCGTTTAATTTTCATTTACAAGGTTCATTTCAAATAAAATCATATAAAGCAACATTATTTAAATAAATAAATAAACAAATGCAAAACTCTAATTAGCATTTCTTTAAATATTTAAAATATATATTCCTATTTTTACACTGTCTTGTTTATGATCTATTTATAAGCTTAGGAAAGAAGTTGATCATTTTCCTTACTGCTTGTAATTTGGGTTGTATAACATCAGGTAGCATTTATTAATAATTGTATACAGCTTAATTGATATGTTGATTTTTTAAATTATAATAAATAAATACCACTTAGCATTAATATTTGATTTAATTTATTAATTATGTGAGTAAGAGTTGTTTAGAAGATTATTAAAAGCATTTGAAATTTATATTATATAGTCCTTCTAAATTCTTTTTTCCTCCTTCGTTTTTGCTGTCTTCATATATAATATTGAATTTCAAAAATTTTATACTTATCACTTTTCAGCAAAAAACTTTTATTATTGATTACAGTTTCGACTGTATCAGGAGTCTTCATCAGATCTTATTAACTTCAAATGGAGGATAGAGAAGATTAAGGGAAAAGAATAAGATTTGACAAATAGTGCATGGTACAGTTGACACTGTAATCAATAATAAAAGTTTTTTTTACTGAAAAGTGATGTGTAAGATTTTTAAAATTCAATATTATATTTGAAATTTATGTTGACTTGTAAATGAAAATTAAAAGCGTATTTAGTTTGTCGTTTGCCTTTGAAATATTTTCAACTTATTTATATATTCAATCCTATTTGGGCTTTATAACACAAGTAGCTTTTATTAATAATTATATATTTGAGATTATTGTGTTGTTTATATATATATATATATATATATATGCTTATAATAAACGGCTGTAGAAAGGGAGTTTGCTGTTAATTAAAAGGAGACCTTTGATGATTTTAAGGAATTGAGCATGATAAATTTTTAATCATTCCACAAATTCTTGTCAGTGCAGCTTTTATTATTACATGATTATTCATATAACAAAGGAATATGAATGCGCTTCTCACCAACAGGCATTAGCCTGCATGGCGTGTGTGTAAATGATTTTTTTAAATGAGATATTTACTCAAGTTATTAAGTTTTTATTACAATTAATTATCGAACAATATACATACACACATATATATGTATAAAATGGCTTCATATATATATATTGATACGAAGATTTTCACGGGTTGCATATATAAAAGACATACTTTGAGAAATAAAAGATATCATACAACTATTTATAGCATTGCTTATTAAACAGTATATTTGCAATAATTTTATGTTATGAGAAGATAAGAATACAAAATTATTCTAATACTGTCAAGTTCATAAATATTAATATATGATATAAATAATTAATGCACTGAAACTAAAAACATTCTTTGTTGATTAATAATGAAAAGGTCGTAGTTTGTTAAAGAAGATTTAAAATTTAGTGATGGAATATAAAACTATGATGTTGTGGTACCTGATTTAAGAACTATGATTAACATAAAATATTAATTGTAACAACAGCAGTTTTATCAATTTATTGAGTGGTTACAAGAAAAATAGTGAGATTTTAAAAAATACAATAGCTATAATTTTTGTTGAAAGAACTTATACATTGTTTTTATTCACTTGTTCAAGACATGTGACTCTGGAGATTTGTAGCAATAGTTAAAAGTATCTGGATGTCCACAGAAGTTTATCAACATTATGCAATGATACATTGTTGGTATAATAGTATTACTGGAGGAAAATCTTAGACAGTTGAAATAGAATAATAGTGGCAAACAGGATGAATATTAGATTTAAGAATGTTAACAATTTTTATGTTGATAGTTTTTAAAAACTTTAGAAATGACTTCATAAGTTAGGGTTTTAAGATGAACCATACATTACTTAAAGACAAAAACTTTTATTTCTAGATTTTTAGTTTTACAGTATATGGAGATTATGGTGTTATTTTTGTTAATGCAAATGGTAATTACAAAATATTAATATTTTAAAAACTAACAATTATGAATAAAATATTCAAGTCCATTGTCAGCCAGTGGGAGGAAAAATTGATAATTCTTTGACCGGATAACTATAAGCTTGTGAATGTGAGTCAATTTTAATATCTTTTTTAGCTTTTTAGATAAAAAGATGGATGTGGGCATACTAAAACACATCATAAATTTGAATATGCAGCTGCATTTAACATTAAAAGATGAAGTATTTTATTATATCCACATAATTACACCAACTTAATCAGTTCAATGGATAATAAAGAATAGTTAATAGGCAAAATTTATTTTATAGAAGTAAGGGCATGGCCTAGCCATTTACATAACAGTATATAATTCAGTTGTTACTAATTTTCCTCTTTTCTGACCCAACGTAAAATGTCATGAATATGATAAGTAAATATATTGAAAGCATGATAGGCATTAATAAAGCTAAATATTAATAAAAACTATCTTTTCTAGGAGTATATTCATTAATTACCAGATATAACATTATATAACATTGTTCATACAATAGAATTTTATTTTAAAAAGCTCCATACTATTTTGGTAATATGATACCAAAATCTTAAGATCACTTGCTATGTTGCTCAGCTTGCTGGATATGATATTAGTCAACTTTCAATTGAAGGCACTTATTGATTGAATTGGGTATAAAAAATAAACAAAGATAGATTCTTTTTACATTATCAAAATTATTTTCAAATGCATTTTAAAAAGGTGTAGTATAAATTGCTTTTTTTTTGAAAAATGAAATAAGTATAAAATGTATATAATCAGAAAATTACTTTTAAGTAAAGTATTAAAATCTTTAAAAAGATAAATTTACTGCAAAAAAAAAATGAAAATGTGATATTACAAGAAGTCAGATAAACAAAACAAAGAACCTATTGTTTTATAAATGTGATGTATTTGTGCTTTATCAGTTGGTTTGGGTAGTCATTACAACACATATTCATTTTTTGTACATTAAGGCTTTTATATTTGGTTATTTGTGATGGTTTATTATAGATTTATGATTTTGATACATATTTCTTTGTTACATATTAACTTCTTCTTTAAACATTGTTATCTTAGTTTTTTCTCATAAGTGAAAATAGACATTAAATATTACCTACACAAAATTATATAATAACTATGAGTTAGGTTTCATATTTGGCATTAACTGATGATAACTATTTTTGGCTTTTCAGATTTATTTAAATTTATACAAAACATTATTAAACAACATGCACAAATTTGAATAATCTTTTACTGATTTTGAAGAAATATTAATTTTACATAGATATTTCACTTATTTTTAAAACTATAATAAACAAATCCGTCATACATATAACATTCAATAATACTTTTATATTAGATAAATGTAAACTCATGTGATGTGATGTGATGTACTGTAGCTTCTTCTTAAAAGAAGCAAGAATCTCTCAGCAATTATACCAAGAGAAACTTGTTAGCTACTTAATTTTACATTCCCCAGTCTAAGTTTCCCATATTCTGCTCCATCCCATTTCCACAACATAATCGTTGTCAACTCTATAGCCTTTATATCTAAATCCTCTTATCTTTTTCCAAACCCAGCATAAAACTAATAATCTACTTTCTGTATAATCACTTTTTTCATATTTATTTTTCCATAACTTCATTATATGTGCCCTTTCTGTTTTCAAGCATTTACATTCAATTAACAAATGCCTAATATTTTCTATTCCTTCCTTATATAATTTACAAACTAAATCACCCATATTTTTCCACTTACATGTATATTCTCTTGTTGCTAAAGATTCTGTTCGAGTTTTTAAACAACAAACTACTTTCATTACTATTATCACATATTAACTTGCACCTATTATTCTGTTTATTTCTATATATATATTTAAACTCTTTTTACTCTCCATACTAGTTCTCCATCTCTCTAACTCCCTATTCTTTATTAATAAATCTATTCTTTTATCACATTCCTTACCACTATAACACTCAACAATTCTCCTAACACAATAATCCCATCTTTTGTACAAATATACTGACATAAATTCTTTATCCAAATCTTTTGCATATCACATTATCTTTCTTACCCATCTTGTTGCCTGTCCTTTATTCATAACCCAATTTAATACTATTTGAGCTATTCTTTTATTATCCATAAACCACAATCTACCGAACATTTTCATTTTACTTTTGGCATCTCTCACTATGAAAACTTGACCATCCCATTTCTCCTTGAATTGCCTTCCTTGCTGTCCATACATCTGCATCCAATGCATGTCTCCCTATTTTCCTTCTAAGTAATTAATATATATATATATATATATATATATATCATCATCATTATCAACCATTATCAATCCACTGCAGCATGAAGGTCTCTCCAAGTTTAATCCATCTTCTCCGATCTTTAGCTTCTCTTCTCCACATCACCCCTGCACACTTTCTTATCTCATCCATCCATCTCACATGTGGTCTCTTTATATATATATATATATATATATATATATATATATATATATATATATATATATATATATATATATATATATATATATATATATATATATATATATATTAAAGGACAATTTAAATATTAATTAATATTATATTACATTAATTACTATTTATCCAGTATAAAAGTAATGTTTTATGGATTTATATGATTGTCTTTAGGAGAAATAAAGAATAGATATAGTCTTGCGTGGTGAAATAAATTAAATTGTTTAGGAAAGAAAGTGCTTAATAAAATAATTTATTTAACCATATCCAAACATTTTTGGAAATTTATATTCTTAAACATTGATAAAGAGTGTGAGTATAAAACTGAGATTTTATAAATATGTATTTAATAAATAAAATCTAATTCATTTTGATTTTATAATAAATAAAAGTAATTTTAATTTAGTCATTTAGGTATACAATTTTCTTTCAAACATTTTTTTTATTTATAAAAAGTGCTAAATAAAATTACTTTTCAGATTTTATTTCGTTTACTTAGAATTAAAAATAAAGACAAATATTTCGTAGTTATTGTAAATTATAGATATTTTTAATTAAATAATAGATGAATTTTTTAAATTAAAGATTTAAAAATTAAAGTTAAAATTTTTATTAAAAAAACTTATTTATAGAGAAAAAGAATATTATGTTATAGTTCAAAAATAAAAGTGTTTATTTGATTTCCGGGATAAAATGTCTTTTTATTAAAGTTTAAAATAATTTACAAATGTAGATTTTTTTATTTTTTATTCTGTATTTTAATCAATTAGGAAAGCTTTGCCAGTTGTCTAAATAAATTAATTAATGTAATAGTTTGACTACTATTTAAGACAGAAAATTTGTTTATTAATCAGTAAGTGTGAATATAACATTCAGTTTATACTTAGCTCGTTGAAGAAAACAATAGAGACATTTTATATCTATATTCTCATTCCGAAATAAATTAACCAAATTTCAAAAAACATAATGTCAATAAAAAAATTATGTTTTAAAAAATAGGTTCCATAATTGAATAAAAAAAAACACCTCAATATCTTTTATATAGCTAGACAACCTAATCTTGATAAATAACACACAGCATATCTTGAACTCCAAAGGTAAATTTTTTTAGAAGAATAAAAAAGTATTACCAATATAAAAATTTCAATCTAGACAAATAAATCACTTTTATTATTTTTGCTTAAACTATCAGCTAGTAACTAGCAAAAATGAATTCATATTAGTTATGAAAGTTTCTTGGAAAGATATTGTTGGAAAATAAACCACAATTGACAGCATAAAAAATTAAAGCATTGTTTGCAAAGAATAAAGCTATTCATCAGATTCAGGGGAAAATGTTTTTATAACTATTTCAAAAATTATCTGAAGTTATAGAAAGATGAAAACTCTGTATTATCCAGAGTAAGGCAGAGAATAAAATGAAACCCTCTTTCTGGATCCGTTATAGTACCATTAACAATAGTTAAAGAAAAATACACTGATATGCAGATAAGTATTTAAGACTAGCAATATTAACATCTCAGGATTGATTTTCTTTTACTACATCTAAAGTATAAGTTAAACATTAATAAATCAATTCTCTCTCTCTCTATATATATATATATATATATGTTAACAAGGCTATTAATTAGGTTATAAATTCTTAGTCAATAATTATCTGAGTTTTAACAACATAATAATTACTATTCTTTGAAATCATTAATTCTCAAAAAAATAATGAAAATGATTTATTATTGATAGAACTAAAAATAGCAAAAGAGAGTTTTATTATACCTACTCATATCTCAAATGAGTAAAATGTTATGATGGAAATGATACAAGTGAATAAAATGAAAACTAATATTTTTTTTTAAGTCACATGCAATAAATTATAAGAATGTGTGAACATACTTCATTTATTTAAACATGTAGATGATAAGCTTTAATTAATTAATGACAAAAGAACAATTTAATTAACAACTATAAAAATCAATTTTATTAATAATAAAATGATATAAATATTAAAAAAAATATAAACGTAATAATAAATTTTCTAAAAGAAAATAAATAATATTGTAATATTATACTTAATACATACTTGCTACTTTAGTGACAAATATAGGTGTGACATATAGGAATGTGATGCAATAACAATAAAATTCCAATGGAGAAGGTTGGGTAGTATTTAATTTAAAGACTTAAGTATCAACAATAAACACATTATCTTATACTCATAAGTGTATAACTTATACCTTGACCTGATTATTCCAGGGCATTACATAATATACTTATCAAGCTTTATATTTTTGATTAAAATTATAATAAGGTATTGTTAGGGAGTTTGCCTCATCTAAACAATAATATTCATATGGTTATCAGTGCCATGAGTATAATCAAATATACTATATAATCTTCATAGACTTGTATAAATACATCTTTAATTAAAAAAAAAGGATTATCTTAATAAATATTCAAACTTATACTCTAGATATCTTTATTATATAAAACATGAGGGTTACATCAAGAGAACAATAAAACAAAAATATTAAATATTATCTTAACCATAAATAATCTTTAATTAACTTCAAGTGTAGTCCCAATTGATCCCAAGATACAAAAAAACATTTATATCAAATCACACTCATAAATATAATATTTTACTTATATATTCTTTATTACATCATTTTCATTTGAAAGGCTTTTTATAAAACAATAAAGCTTTAAATATTATAAAATAATTGTCCAAGCATAATCATTTAAGTATTAGCAATTTTATCCTAATAGATAAATTTAATAACACTTAATCCTTATAGAAAATGCTTAAAAATGAAGGTTGAGTTTATAAGCACAAATCCACTAATGATCAATTTACAAACAACATTTGACAAATTTATAATTATTTGTTTTGTATTTCTTAGACATCAAATGCAGCAATTAATCTTTTAAGGCATTGTTTTCATCGATTATAAAATCTCTAAGCATATTTCTGAAAATAAAATATTGATGAGTATAAATCTGTTTATTAACAGTCATTTTCATAATTATTCACTTTAGATCAAGGGTGGACAACCTTTTTGAAAGCATGTGCACAATGAAAATTTTTAATAGGTATTGCAGGTGCAATGAAAAAGTATCATGCCATGTTATCAAAATATAAAATATAATATGCCATTGGGTTTTTTCCTTAGCTTCACTTTACAAAGAATATGGATGTATTCTTTGGAAAGATGATTGAAATCTGGTATTTTGGACCCCTGGTTCAAATCCTATCGAGACATTTTTTAAATTTAAAGAACTAATTAAAAAATATTGTTTTAATAATTATTTACTCAATTAAAGTTGAATTTTCCAATGTTCTTTTTTATAAAATCATAAGTCTAAAATTTAGTTTTTGAATACAAATTTCTAAAAACCTATTCATACCATTTCTTTATGTTCTTTAAATCAAAATATCTTAAAAAAATTTTTTTTCTTCTGAATATTACCATTTTATTGTTATCACATTTTTTCACATACTAAAACATCATTGTAAGAATCCAAAAAGACACAATTATTTTTTAATTAAATGTCAATAAAATTCATTTCATTGCTTGTTATTTTTTAAAAAGAATAATTATTATTTATTCTTACACCTTCCAGATTGAGTCTCTCTTCAAAAACTATTTTATTTTTATAAAATAATTTCCTCATTTCTTTTTTCATTACAACATTGCTTCAAGTTTTTTCCTAATTTTTTTATATGAAAAGTATCAATAGTTAATTCCAAGATCTTAAAGCTTTAAAGTTAATATCTTCAATTCTTGGACTTTCTACAATCATGAATATATTTTTGTTTCTTAAAAATAGGTTTATTTGTGTTTTGTTTAATGGCTATTTTACTATCTCTCAATAATTAATATTGGTTGATAGTAAATAATTTTAATAAAATTAAAAATTTATCTCCTTAATTTTCAAACTAATAAAAAGTAAAAAAATAATTCTATGAGATTCAAACTAGTGATCCAATAATGGATTTCATCCAGAAAGATTGCTAGAAACCAATAAGCTAAAATAACATAATTAAAATAAACTATTATAACTATTATAATGCATGTAATTATATAAGTAATTCTACTTCTAGTTTACTTTAAACATATTATCTGTGGTCAGAGTATGATTCTCTACAATGCTTTACCTGTGAGCTTTGCCCCATATAATGAGGAGAGAAGAGTCAATAATTTGTTAAAAATAGTTTACAAAGTTATAGTCCTTCAATGATAAAATATTTACATTATTATTTAATTTTCTGTATGTTATTTCCCTATTAATAATTATAATTTATTATATATATATAGTCTGATATTTTAAATTTTCATACATTGTTTATAGATGTAACTTTTATATTTAATTAAGGCCACTAAACTAAGTCAACTTTAAATACAATGGCTGAAAAAACTCTTTCATGCTATTAGCACCTATTTGTAACATAGTTCTTTTGTTTTAAAAACCCATTAGAAACTGACAAGTAAATTGTTTACATTTTCTATTAACAAAATAGTTTTTGGTTAAAACTGGTTGAGAGAAAATCGCTGTGATTATCTAATTTAAAATCTTGATCTTAACTCTGGCTGCATTTTCACTATTGCAGCGCCCTTCAAGCAGAGGACTATAATACCACAGATAGATGAAACACCAATGATACCTATAACCAGACCAGGGCTATACAAAGTATAACCTATGGTCACATTTTCAGGCTATAGAACTCCTTAGCTACTAGATCCAAATCTTTGCCATCCAAAGCACTTTATTTGTTTTGAGGCTTAACCTGCACCAACCAATCATAAGTTATATAATCAGCATACTCAGATGACAGGTATACAATCTAGTGCTTAATATATCCCAAGCTAGCTTCTTTTCTCAATTGTGGAAGAGAAAAAAGCATTAATACATTTATATTTAACTGTGACTTAACCTATTGGTGATGCAGTTATAAGAGAGAATCCATCAGGCAATAATTAAGCAAACAAATGATTTATTTAAACACACTTCTAATTAAAACACATTATAAATTTAAATATACACACATTAAGATATACTATAACAAGAATTCATGAAGCAACTTAAAACATTACACACATAAAAATTACATTATGATAAAATTTGAATATATGCACACACATTAAGATATAAAACCATGTAATCATTTATGGAAGTAACTTAAAGATTACTGTGATTGTGGTTATTAAAATTCATTAAAGCCCTTTATTTAAACAAAGTTCAAGTCTTTAAATTGGAATAATAAACTTTATAGTTATCTAAGATTTTTGCGGATAGCACATTACACTTTTAGGGACACAATTCATTGCTTTCTCCTGCTTTGTTGATCAACCAGTTGGCCTTTCTT
This sequence comes from Epiperipatus broadwayi, assembly GCA_028023455.1. NCBI lineage: Eukaryota > Metazoa > Onychophora > Udeonychophora > Euonychophora > Peripatidae > Epiperipatus > Epiperipatus broadwayi. The sequence continues at coordinate 133,902 of JAQFVV010000880.1, read as the reverse complement.
TCCCATTGATTGTTTGGCTTCTTCCTTGATTTTCCACATTTTAATGAAGGAAAGAGATATTCTATGAATTTTAAGATATCATAAGGTGAACATGAAGTCTAGATGGAGTACAGCTGCTGTTCCACAGGACTGGGATTAAAGACTGGCCATACACTTTGGTTACTGTCTAGCACTGCATGTGGCTAGATTGCTCTTCATTCAATATAAATATATATGCCTACATTCTGGAGATATTACTGGCCCTTGTCATCCTCTCTTCTTTGAAAATTCTTATATGATAGCAATATTGAATAATGAATATATGCTATATAATAAAATAATAACAATAATGTTATAATAATAATAAGTGAATGAATCTCTTGGTCCTTTTATACACTTTTTCTTTATTGTTTTCTAGTTATCATTCTTCAATCTGATTTCATTAATTAATATTTCCTTAATTAATTTTTCATCATATTTTAATCTAAATTCTTGCTTAGATTAATCTAACATTCTGATAAGATATAGTCCTGAATCCTTTTCTTTGTCTCTTCAATTAATGTAATGAGCATTATTATTTCCCTTTTTTTATTTATCAGCCAAGTAATCTTTAAGTAGATTTAAATTTAAAAGCTTTCTTTTTACATATTACATTGCAGTTCAATTTTCATTTTTACATTTCCTTTTTTTAAAAATTTAAATCTATAAAAAGAGTTAGGTTTAACTTCTTACTTACAGGTAATTCACCCATCTTCCTATTCACTCTTTAAATATTAAAACTTCCCTTTATCTTACATGATAAGATGATGCAATGCTTTATTTTTGGTGTTACATTTTTTTTAAAAAAAATCTCTTTAAAACATTTTATAACTTATATTTCTCATTTATTAAAACTTAATTATTTTTTTAAAAAATTAATTTGATCATTTACTAAGAAATGATTCATCACATGTAATGCAGAATATGTGTGTTCTTAAATCATACATTCATTAGCAGTACAATATGTACACTACTTTATTAATTTTTTTAACATTTATTTAATAACTAAGTCATATTATATATATATATGATTGTATAATAATATTAATGTTTTTATATTTTTGTTCTTATTATTTTTAAATTCTCTTTACTTATTTAAAAAAGTTGAGAAAGAGTGTTTAAAATGTATTTTTAAATGATTGTGTCACATGCATTCAGAGGACCAATCATGCACCCATGGGCATAGGGTTGATCACCCCCTGTTTTAGATTATTGTGGTCATTGTAGTATTAAGCAGTATTTAATTACTAGATGCATTAGTTTTAAACTAATATCCAAAACTTTAGATAGTTTTTTGTAATTATAATATAAAGCAATTTGTTAATTCACTAATTTACATTAGTTCAATAATACTCATCTGAAGCTTTATGTTGATATAACAAATATAAAATCCAGGTAAGTAATTTATGATTTGGAAAATAAATAAATAAATAATACAGTTCAAATAACATATAGCATTCCATGAAGCACTCCTAAAATTTTCTGTAGTTAAAATTCAAATATTCGATTTTCATTTCTTTAAATCCATTATTGAATGATATATGTTGTTAGACATTTGGCTTCTGCATTCAGGACAAGGTAAAGGAACATTTTACATTAAAGAGGAAAATGTTTAGTTGTTTGTCTACTCAGATATTTTAGTGCAGGATGCCAATATGGCTAAGTTTGAATTTAAATCCTATGCAGTTTTTCTGCACACAATTTAGCAAAAGTCTCAATAATTTTTTAACACTTAGGTATAATGTATTTAATAATTCCTGTCAAATGATTAATGAAATCAAAAATTTTAACAAGATCCTTTATTTTTTTGAATATTTATGGTAATATTCTATCACTGCTGTTTAAAAATGGCAGGAAGCAGGCGATATTTTGGAAATTTTCTAAATTTGTAGTATCAAAATTTATGATGACTTCATTTTTAAAAATGTTTTAGGCATATTTTATTCCAAAATATTAAAATACCAGATTACATTAATTAATAATAAAATAAATAGATTATTACTTATATTATTAAAATATTAAATTAAATAATTTTTATTTTTCATTTTATTTTATTTCCATCATAATTAATAATAAATCCAATTTATTACTCTAATAATAAATTTACTAAAACATTTTATGATTATACTTTTTAATTTTGAATGCATTAAACCACATAAAACATTCATGCACTCTCACACGTGTTTGACTATTATGCTAACATCTTATATTGTTATTAATTGTTGTTTAAAACTTCTAGCTGAAATAATAAAGGTGCTACTATATCAAAAATATTTTTAAATATTTTATTCATATTGTAGTTAATGTTACATCCTTTAATTCAGTCTATTATTCTTTCAAAATTAATTTTTATATGTCTGTGTATCTTTTCCAACAAACTTTAATCACATGATAAAACAAAATTTGATACATATAATTTTTAAGTCACTGTATTTATAAAATCTGCACAAAAAGATATTTAGGATAAATTTAATAATTTGCTTCATTAGATAGACATCAATAATATTAATATCACTTCCAATCATTTTATTTGGAACAATAACAACAGTAATAATCAATAATATTTGCTTTATTCATAAGCCAATAATTTTTTTTAAAATTTAGGGTAGTGGCTACTAATTTAAGCATTAAAAATATTATTACAATATGTATATATAACCAAAGTCATCATGTCGAATAGTCAATGAAGAAATTGAAAATATTAGTAAGAATTTTATTTGTGCTTAGTTTTAGTATTGTGATTTATTAAAACTGTTTATAATACTAGGCCCATTATGTCCTAATAAAGATTAAGAATATATTTCAAAGTTAAAGTGTAAATGTAAGGAGGATGGAAATTTAAATATTGGCTGATATTTTGTCATAGCTTCAATAATTGAATGTGCTAGCAAAAATTTGAAACATATTTTATTTTAACATAAAATTAAATATATATTTTTAATTATAAGGAATATTTTAATTGACGATTTAAAGGTTTAGAAGACTAACAGATCATTCATTAGATGTGCTAAGTATATTGAATATTATTTTCGTGATACTAAGAGAAAGAAATGAAATATTTAATAATTATCTTAAAAAAACAACTATTTAAATGTTTGAAATGAAAAAATGGTGGATAAAAATAATATTCACATTATAAATAAGAAATTATCAGTTCCAACTTTAAATTAATTTATTATTTCTTAATAATAAAAGATATTAAATACTTGTATTTATATATTGAACTATTTCCATCATCTAATATTAAGTATTGAGTATCTTTAGAAAAATTAAACGTTACTTAAATTTGCTAATTATTTTCAACTGACATTATTCAGAACGTGTGGACAATATATTGTGGTAGATAATTTTAGATAATAATTATAAAATTTTAGAAATAAATAAGATGGATAATGAGATAACAGATGTTGATTTTTAAAAATATGAGAAATGTTAAAGTAGCAGAAAGAAAACTGCTTATTATACCCAATGTTACTTCAGTGCAATGTATTTGAAAATAAAAAATGAAAGTAATGATGTTTTATTTATTTATTATTTAAAGTAGGAGATATGTTTTTTAATACTATCAATTTTGGATGGATTTAATATGGAGTTATGTGTATACACAGTGAGTTAAGAAGCAGAATACAGGTATTTTGACTTACAATCTAACATTTGAATTTCACATAAAGATATTTAAAACCAAGTCAGTTTATTTATGTCAGAATATTATGTGCTGCTTTATTTCAATTGCACTCAAGTTTAAAAAAGAGATGTATTAGTGATCAAAAATACTCTATTATGATTATAATTAGTAATTTCTTATTTTATAGTTTTTTACCGTTAATGCGATCATACTAGAATTTGTAATGTGTTAGATATATCAGTAGTCAAAATAGTTCATTGTAATAAGCAGTTGCCTACTACTTATTATTTTACATGTATAGTTAACATGCCCTGTATTTTGAACTACAACAGAACATCTACTTCAAATTTTATTATATGTTTGTCATAGCTAAGGTATTGAATGTAAACTTGGTAAAAAATAAAGTTTCATGTAGTTGGTTTTACTGATTGAATATTATTTAATAATACGACTTTTTTGCTTCTTAGTGAGTTTTATAATTAATTCTTTTCCTATATTGTAAAATTATGACAATGACTTAATTAAGTTTATAGTGATATTATATGAACAAAATAATATTTTTGTATAGAAATGTTATTACTGAGATTAAAAAATTAAATTAATGTATCCACAAAATATCTTAATTAAAGTTTTTTTAGTTTAATCATTTTTTTGATTAAAGATTCAAAAGTGTTGATTATATGGTTATATTCCAAGTTATTTTGTTTTATCAGTTTTCCATCGTATCACAAACATACATCAGCTTGTAAAATCAGACTACTATCCCTTATATGGATGCATTTTGAACTATTTCACTTTTCAGATAAGTTAAACATAAACGCATGGAATAACTTAATTTTATATATGTTAGATATATTTAAAACTTTTATTCTACCACACATTCTTAAAATATAAGAACAAAAATGTATGAAGAAGACCATATAATTATTGAAAAGTATGAGTAAAGTGATTACAACATAATGTTTGGAGTAGCATAAATGTAAAAAACTTAGATCAGATCATAGCAATTTTCATACAAATATCGATTAAGTTAGAGTAAATCCATCTCTCCTCTTCCTAAAAGTATTAGAAAATTATATATAATAAATAAAACATTAGGTAACGACTAAGAAGAAATTAAGTGTAAGCAACAACTTCAAATATTATAGAAACCCCCCCCCCCCAAATATATTTGAGTAAAGAAATAAATGTTATAAAATGGTAAAAAAGAATGCAATGAATGGCTAAAAGATCTTCAGTTGTAAATATTTTGGATATAATAATTGTATTATGATTACATTCACACTAGGTTGATCTTCTGTTTTATTGTTTTTAAAATAGATCTAATTAATTCTAATATAATATAATACACCATTTACACCTTAAATTATACTCTACAATGCATTTTAACATATCATAGAGTTTTATAACAAATATATCTAATTTGGAATAAAAATTGGTAATGGAAACTGTCAAAGAGAAAAATCTGGGATCAGTAGCAAATGAAGAGGAAGCAATCTGAGGAAGAAAGAAACATAAAAAGGTAAATAAAATGAACGATTATTGCATTCATTTATAATAAATATTTTTAGAGTATTTTTCTTTAGTAGGATCTTTTTGTAAACCATAAGAATTTGGTTTGAGAAAAAGATTGAGTTTGTTATTTACTGTTATTTGGGATATAATTACATTTTATTACATCTAAGAAATATTTCCTAGATTAATTGACCTTTACATCATCATATAATAAGGATTTGTTACTATAAATTTGCTGGTCTTTTCCTATTTTTGAAGGATTACTTACTTTGAAGTAATTCATACCACAATTTATTAGAATGTTGTGCATGTAGTACATGTATTGTAATTGGATAACATTTTTAAAACATAACACATGGTAATGTTGCTTTAAAACAAATTTCATTAAATATGCTATAGAATGATTGATTTGTAGGTGATTTGTTTTAAAAATGTAATTATTGAAACATTGCTTCTAATTACTAAATTAAACATTTATTAAACATCATGGTAGCTAGATTCTCCTTATTATAACTAATGATAGTTATCAGCGACCCTTGATTCATCAATATCATTGAAATTGATATATTAACAATACTTAATTATACATGCAAGAAGATATCATATATGCAACGTTTCTTTTTGTTTAATTTCTAGATAGCTATGCACTAATGTATGCCTCTAATATCTTCTGTTAATCCATAACATTTTTCCTTTTTATATTTTTAGATGTGGGTATATGTGATTTTACTTTTGTCCACTACTTATAATCTAAACTCATCTTATGTATAAGGTTGGAGATTGTTGCATGCATTTAAATAATTTTACACAAAAAAGATTAAGTAATAAATATTTAGGACACACATTGATATGCTATACGTATTTGATATATTATCCTCAAACATAACTGGTCTGTGCTTATTTCGTTGACTGAGCATATGCATGAATTATCTTTGAACGTTATTTATTTTTTATCTTATAAAACAGGATTCATTCTCTCATAAATCTTTACATGAGAGATATATGCAAGTGATTATGTAATACAGTATATATATATATATATATATATATATATATAGGCAAAACTCTCCGTACAGTATTACCGCTCATGAAATCCAGAGTAATAAATAGATGCAGGAAAGTTTGTGCATAAAATCCCCATCAAATGCCTATACAGACTGGGTTCTAGCTGGTGACTTTCATTAGTGAGGAGCCTTGGATCTGAAAGATCTGTACCTAGATCTTAGGATCCAATGCAACCCTCCAGAAACCACCTTTTACTTTTTTAGCGAACTATAAAACTTTGAGACCAAAATGAAACCAATAAAGTTTTCAAGCTATTCTCATTAGCTTGAATAGTTGTATAGATCTGAATTCAGTTCACCATCCATACTTTTTGGTGTCTTTGGTTCTCTAATAACCATAGTCACCATGAAACTATTGAGCAGGATTGGTATTGAACTATCAAACACCACTCAATCACCATTCTATATGCTTACACAAGCTATTTTTCACAGAGACAAAGCTCTCCATACTGTTGCCTCTGTGAAAAACAGCTTGTGTAAGCTTATAAAATAGTGATCATGTGATGTTCGATGTCTTGATACTAATCCTGCCAAATAGGATTACGGTGACTGTGGTTATTAAAGAACCAAAAACACCAAAAAGTATGAATGCTAAACTGAGTTCAGATCTATCACAACTATACAAGCTAATGAACTTAGCTTGAAAATATTATTGTTTTCATTTTGAACTCAAAGCTTTATAGTCAGCTAAAAAAGTAAAAGGTGACTGATGGAGGGTTGTATTAGATTCTAAGATCTAGGTGCAGTGTTCTCAGATCTAAGGCTCCTCACTGATGAAAGTCACAAACTAGAAACTAGTCTGAGGATATTAGATGAGTAGGCACTAGATGGGGACTTTATGCACAAACCTTCCTGCCACCATTGTTTATTCTGACTTGCACTGAGTAGTGCTACTGTATGGAGAGTTTTGTCTCTGTGAAAAACAGCTTGTGTAAGCATATAGAATGGTGATCATGTGATATATATATATATATAACTATCAAAATAGAGAACTTAACCGGATGGCAATTAATAAAACATGAGCTTCATGTTTACTAGAAGTATAGTCACTCTAATAAGACTCTTTAATGCCGACAGAATATTTAAATATCTAATAAACAGTGTACTAATAAATACTAATGATATCTCAGGGTTATGATAACATTATAAAGTATAGCTGTATATTTGTAAATAAGAATAATAAATGCAATAATATTTATTTGTTGGGCTAGCGTATTCACTCTAAGTTTTCATATCACATAAATCAAATCTAGTTATCTCAGGATTTAAAATATTAATCTTTACTTATAAATCTTAATTATTGATATGACTATTGTATTTAATACATATCTTGAGTAACTAAGTATTAATGTTTCGATTGGGTACATGTATTAGAAATAAATATAAATAACGTTACTAATAAAATAGCGTACCTTCAAATAAACGCACAATTATAGTAATAATAAAACCATGTGATCATGTTTGTCTATTAGATGAGGTAATGAATAATAAAATAATAAAACATGAAGATCAGGTAATTTAACAAAATATAAAAATTAATTTATTAACAATAATAGAAAAATATAAATAAAAAATGTAATAATAATAGGTTCTCAGCAGTAAGGATAAATAACTTCTCGCAATGTTTTAATTAGGGAAATTTAATTTCGATTTTCGTTATAATAATTGTACAGGTGTATTTCCACACGTGTGTGGAACAAAACTTATTGGAGAAGGGTGTTAAACAAAAGATAAAGCAACTTAAGCATTACAGCAATCATTAATAAATAAAGTGAAACAATGTTTTATTACATCTCTAAGTAAAATAGTTTAATCTATTTCTCTTTTGGTATCTGGATAAGATGAAGTTAGTTATTACTTAAAATATTGAGAATATTTACGCTAAACATGTACCATTATTATGTTATTATTGCTTACAAAATGAGACAAACCAAACCTTTTTACTATATTTGCTTTATCTTCAATATTTTCAATCGAATCTTGTTCTCTATTATAATAATCTCTTTCATTTGTATTAAATTTATAATGCTTTAAATTATCACCTAATAAAATACCTAAAATATTTTTATTATAATTTTCATCCACTTTCTTAAATCTATAACATTTTCCTATCTTCATCTTAATATCATATAAAATTAAGTTCTTTTTATTATTTGTAAATATCAGAGGGTAATTATCTTTAATAAAGAACTCATAACTTTATTGGTAAAGATTTTATCTAGATATTTCTTATTATTTAGAATAATATTCTCTTCATTACTATCCAAAGATTCATTTTCTGCACTATCATTGCTATATTTATTAATTTGTATAGATTTTTCTAATTCAACTTTAGATTCAATTTTTATTTCCTTTTAAAATTCGCCTAATTTAGCATCTATCTCAGTTTTAGACTTCTTCAGCCTAATATCATATGTAGTAATGGAATCAGTTTTCAAATCAACTATTCCATTCATCTAATTTCAGACTTGACTTTAAGCTTATTTTAAAATTCATTACTGTTAGTTTGAGATTCTTTAATTTCAACTTTCAATTCAGTAAACTTAATATCTGAATCAACCGTAGATTCCTTAATCCTAGCATTAAGCATAGCTTCTATGTTAGTTCATAATTGAGCTGTGTACTCTTTAATATCAGCGTTATATTCTTTAAGCAGCTGCAAAAACTATTGTGGGGAATCTTGATTACAACAATTTTGGACCTGTCTAAAAGATTAGCGGGAGTATTATCCATTATAATATCTTAACTAAACGATACTAAAATATTAAAAACAACTATATAACCTAACTAAACAACTTTATAAATTATCTAAAAATATTATGATTACCAAACATTCACTCTTTAGAATCAAGCATTCTCCTGGCTGTTCTAGATAAACATTCTTTTATGAACTGCACAATAAATTTCACTAGTATTATTTTTTAATATACTTAACTTATTTCTGGAAACACTATATCTTTTAAATATATTAAATGTTAAGCACTTTATATTGCAATTATTAAAACTCCAAGATGATATTTAAAAATTACCTACATTTATTACTATAAGGATTACAAAATCATCATTATCATCTAAGATCACACCAAAATAAGCAACATTTTAAAACAAATTAAATTACACTTAAAATTTTACAATTTTAATACTTGATATACTAACACTTTTCACAATAAACTATAATTATAGAACTTTTGTATTATCAGCAAAATGTAACTGAAGAACTGTTCTCAGGCTAATTATTATTAAGCCATGCGTTCCGGCATGTTTTTGAGTCAGTACAGCCACTATGATGCAGTACCAAGTTGTAACTATCAAAATAAAGAAAGCTTAAGAATTTACACTCAATAATGACAGACATGCCATTAATTTAAACAAAACACAAACTTCAGTTTTACTAAAAGAATAGTTACTCTAATAAGATTCTTTAATGTCGACAGAATATTTAAATATTTAAAAAACCATTTATTATTATATATACGCAGTGTGACAATTTTATTTCCGGAATGCACATTCGTAAAATATACCAATGGCTACTGTGACCTTCAAAGTAGACCCTTTGGGCATCTATATACAGCATTCTCATTTCTAAATGCACACTTGGAACTCATTTTCAGGAATACAGTTGAGCAGCTTTCTATCATCAATAGAAATTCTTCTTCCTTTCAGCAAAGTTTTTAATTTTGGAAATAGCTAAAAATTACAGGAGCTAAGTCAGATAAATAGGTAGAATGATCTAGATGTGTAGTTGATTTTTTGGCCAAAACGTCTGAGCGTACTACCTCTCATTTTATGTCCAAGGGTATGTACATTGCTGGTCACCATTATTCTCCACCCTGTCTTATTCTAATTTTAGGTTTGATTAATTAAAATAGTTCTATTTTGTAAGAAATTATATCTTAAAAATGATTTCACAACACAGGTGTACTTAATTGTAAATAACAGTTTACTGATTACTTATTTCATTTATGTTTTGTATACTAGCAATAAGTTAATGCTTTTAGACTTATATTAATTTGATCTTAGATCAAAATTTATTTAATTGTATTTATATTAAAGGCAGTGCCTAGTTTGAAACAAAATTTATTTTTAATTAGTTTTATAGTTAACAAAATTTTAAAACTAAAATTTGATCATTGTATTTAAACGTTTGACAATTTTTAATAACATAGTTTAAAAACAATAACTAAATAATTAAATATAAGTTAAATATATCTATCTGTTCATAGAACAAACAAATCCAGATATGTTACTAAGATTATTTGCGAGCAAGATCCACTAAAATCATTTAATTGAACTTGTAATTTTGTTATATCAATGTCAATCTATTTTATCAGATAAAAGATGATTTAAATGATTCTTTGCAATCTGATGAATTCAGATTTATTTATTCTGTGAATAGGTTTATATTCTTAAGTGTTACATATTTGATAAACAATAAATTTATGGACTCATTAATATCATTATATAGATATAAATACAATAATGACAAAAACAAACTGTACATAACACACACATATTTGAAGAGTACATTATAATTTGTTTAACTTTTTAATTATACAATATATATTTATAACTAAGTAGGAAATAAAAATGTCATTAGGCATATTTATGATATTTTTTTGTTTTAACTTTTAATGTCACTATATTTTTGAAAATGTTATGAAACATTTTGCTGTAGCTTTTTATATTATATTGATTGAAATGTTGATGCAATATTTGGATTAATTAATTGACTTTTATGATTTTTAAATAAAAATCTCTGCTATAGAAACCATGAATTTACTTTTGTAATTAAAGTTTTTTCGGAAATAAAATAAGTAATTTCTACACGCAATTTTAGTTTTCATTAGCATTGATGCTATAATTGTTACATCTAAATTAAACAAATAATATTTATTGAAAAGGCCCTCATCTACACAAAATTAATATCAATGAGTGATAAATTTAAAGATAAAGTTTATATATGTAAATATTAAAGTGTATCATTAAAAATTATTAATAAGTGTTTATGTCTTTCTCAAGTTAAAAAGAAAAAGAAAAAAATGACTCAAAGAAAAAATTAAAAGATGGATTTAACAGTAACTGTGCAAATTAATTCTGAAGTATCCATACATTTTCAAATACCAAACGCTGGTCTTCCGGTCTTCCGTATTTAAACTTGTTTTGAAAGCAAACATATTTTTAAAAAAAGTGGCTTTAGGGCATTATATCACTAAACAAACTATCCTAATGAAAGCAGTCAACATTGAATTTTTTTAAATATAATATTTATAATGTAAATGATCTGTTTCTTCCAAAAAAAACCATACTAAAGTTTATCTTAGAATATTTTTTAGGAAGTCTTTACGATCATTTGATTCACAGGCCCAATGCTGATAACAGAAATATGCATAAAGTGATAATCAAACATATCAATAATTTTATATTATTTATTATATTATGATTATTTGTTAAGAATTTAAAGCATAATAACACATGATAACAGAGAATTGAAATAAATAACACTAACATATATAAATAGATGTAATAAGTAACCAAGCAGAGATTGATATTGTCTGCATATCTACAAAATCATTTTCTTATTGCTCTCACATATGATGGAAAGGATTACTATAAGTCTTATAACATCTTGTGGAACACTAAATATCAAACTATAATGAATATATAATGATAATTAATGAAATTATACAAAATATAACATTAATTAATGAAGTCTTATGGAATGTATATAATCATACAGATTTCAACTTTTATAAGCAAGATCCTTTATTTGAAAATTCATTATGTCTCAACTATTCAACAGTGTATAAAAGTTTCAGACCATCAACTCTTAATGTACTTGTTGTTTGTAAAGCATTTATTAAAATGTATTTTTAAAAGAGTTAATAATGAAATATAATTATATAATTGGCAAGTTAAGCTATGGAAGAGAATAAATCTCAAAATTATAAAACAACATGGCATTATGAAAAGTCAACATCCTCTACTTGTAAGATGATCTAGAAGTTTAAACTTCTGAATCTTTGTAATTTGTTGATAATGTAAAGAATTTATTTATATTATAAATATGACCTGTTTAACTTTAAAGTTTGAATTTATTAGGATCACGCCACTGTCTCTATTGTTTTTAACAGTTTAATACTATGTAAGTTTCACAAAAGATATAATGTTTCTGTGTGCATCCTACTACATTTTATAGCATTATAATTGAATATAATAGATTTTAAAACAAACAAAAGGGATTTATAAAATTTGAAATCGTTTTCATAGCAATATAATAATTATTACACAAATTCATTGTGGCATTATACTTAATGCTTCACAAATAGCCTTAAGGATAATAGTAATTGTTTCCACTTTGAAAGATGCAAGATGGAGGTAATAGACATCTCTCATTGTTATTGATTATTATACACAATATATAAATTAGTATTATTAATAGAAAGACTATTGTAATGTATAAAAACAAAAAAAAGAAGAGAAATAACATTAACTAATATGTAAAAATCATAAACCAAGACAAAAATATATTATTAGTTAGTCATTCTTTATGCTGCTCTACACTATAAGACAATTGATTAATTGTTGATGAATGGGAATACTTCTTTTTATATATTAACACTATGAGATGTAACATACTAAATCCTAACATTAAAATTGTATTCAATCTATATTTTAAATTATGCATGGTTTATCCTAATTATAAATATTATCATTTTAGTTATTGATATGTTAATTGGAGTTACAGCATACGTATTAAATTGATCACATCATACATTTTTAATTTGTTTGGAAATACCAGGATTATAAGATGACAGAGATGAGATCAAATGTTTATCTATTATTTGGAAAGATATTATTTATAGATTGATTAAAAGCTACGTATATATTGCTTTATAAATTTCTTCCTTAATCTTTTTCACAATATAAAATTAGAAATATCTAAATAAGCAAATCACCAAAATTTAACTCAAGATTTAAATCTTAAACTGCACTAAATATTTATTTTGAGTGGATCATCAAGAATCTTAAAATTTGAGAAAGTGAAAATAACTAAATGCTTATACATCTATAATATTTTTTTAGAATGATTTTTATAAATTTTAATTAATAATAATTATAATAATGCTTCAACCACAAACGGTGAAAGTTTATAACATTTTTTAAAGTCTTCTCAGAACACTGAGAAAAAATCTGATTCCCAGGAATCCTCAGACCATTGTTAAAAAAATACTGATTTATAATATTCACAACTTACTAACTCGGGCAATTTGTTTCTGTTGTTTTTCTTATCGGTCTTATTATTCGCATATATTTTTCTTTCTTAATAATTATAATAAATAGTGTGTAACACATTTTTTATAATTGTTTAACTATTATTAGGTAAATAAAAAGAAAAAATAAAGTATCAAAAACAAAAAAACAATCATACTTATCTTTTCGACATATATGTGTTCAAGTGTATCAGTATTATGAGATAGATTGGAGAGTGGTGGGTCGTGTGAAAGTCTTTGCTCATATACCCTATATATTATGTATATTGATACAGGTACATAATAAGTCTGTATTTCAGTTAATCATACATAAAGTAGATATTAAAAGCATTATCCCCCCTCTCTTATTTATTATATAAAAACTATATATGAAATAATATATGTTAGTATAATAAAACTTAAGCATGTGATTGAAGACGAGAAATTTTAAAATATTTTAAGCTTTTAATTCAATTAAATTTTTACATTTAAAAATAGCAATATATTTTATTACAATAAAATAATAGACATTTTAAAAATAAAATTTAAATTTTTAAAAGATAAAATAAATTAGCAAAATAGATTAACGTACCTTTCAAAACACTGCTTTCTGACAAAAACAAAAAAGAAACTTTAACATAGGCTGTTCTTGAAAAACGGCTGGAGAGATTCTTTGCATTTTATTTTAAAAGAGATGGGCGAATTTAATTTACAAAAAAATAGACTTGCTATAAAAATGTTAATACTGTATTACAAATTTAAACTTTCAATTATTTTTTTTTTACAAATTATATTTCAAACAATTCAATTTAGTTTATACCAACATAATAACACTTGATTTTTTCTTTTTACAGTTAAATATATGTCTTAGGATTAGCACTTCACCCTATTTATTGTATCTCAGAGCCATCTATTACAAATAATAATAAATCTTAAGATATTTTTAAATAGCATAAAAGAGTTAAAAGCGATTGTTACGTGTGTAGAAGTAAATCTAAAACTTCATTCTACTTTTGTGCCAATAGTCAGAAATTAAGCTATTGATGCAGATTTTACACTAATATATGGTATCTATTGATTATTCAAACTTATAACAGATGCCTCTAAAATAGAGTAAATAGAATGAATTAAAAGCATAATTTTAGTTTTTAAAACAGATAAAATTTAAACTTTTAGTATTATAATAAATCACATACAAAAATATTTTCAAATAAAATTTATTAAGGCTTATTAAAAAAAAACACACACAAAAAAACAACAACAACAAAATCAAAATATTTACAACATAATAGTGTGATAAGTTCTCTACTAATCATATCATAATCAGAGAAAATAATATCTTGTATTTGGGACTACCTTATAAAATCTAATAACTTTTGAAGTTTAAAACAAATATAAATATAGTCACAAAATTTTAAGATAAATTTTATTAGAAGTTGATATCTTGCTATAATAAATAATCCATACTAATAATGTCCAAGTGTTTTATTACTTGTTTGAAGTTAAATAATGACTGTTTAGGAACAACAAACATTTTTAAAATAGTAACATTTAAAGCTATGTCTTTATATAAAATAATAATTAATCAGAGAATATCAAGATACCCATCTTATAGTGTTTTTATTCATAGTGAAAATTTGGGTCTACTTTTTTTTTTATGTAATTAGGATTCTAATTAAGTGTATACATTAAATTTATAACAATAAACTACAAATCTCACTAAAATATTTTGCTTTAAGAGCCACAGAAAATTTTATTATTTAACATATCATAAAAGATCAAACAAAATTTCATGGGAAATTTTAGAGGATACCATAAGCAAAAATATTTTATTGGAAGTACATGCTTATTACTGCTGTGAAAAAATACCCAAATCCAAGAAAATATATAAAGGTCTCTATATCTTCTACCTTAAGCTGAGTAAGGATTTTTATTGTTCTTATATATTAAAAGGTAATTGTAAATTAGCCACTGTACATCATGTGGTGGTGCTGTTTCTGTGCAAGCAAAACAAAACACTTTTCTTTTTATTTAAAAAAAAAGTATGTTACTTTTCTAATAGTAAATGAAACGTTTAAACAAAAAAAACACTTGATTAACAAACTAATCAGCCTGAATGAAATGAAATTGCATTCAATTAAATTTCAGCATGTAGTGCTGGAATGGGCAGGGGGAAAAGATGATTTGCAGATCTGAAAGATCATACAAAAGATGCATTACTCTGATCAAACCAAGTTTATGATTTCCAAAACAACGTCCAACCTCCCACAAGTTTACTTATTCTTAGCATTCTACATTAAACGTCATAAAAAAAAAACAAACATTTTTCTTTTTTATTTACAATTGTATGACAAAGATTAGTCTCATAGCTGTTCTTGCAAAAACGTGCCTATTTGCATGAGTTTTGATAAATGGTGTTTGGCCCTACCCTTTTGAAATTATTTTCACCTTCCAACATGTGTAGGGAAGCAAGGGGCTGGCTTTACAATTATTATTATGTAATAGTACATCAGATAGGGTGTAACATCATTACTTTGAATGCACATTAAAACAGTTATGGCCAGTTGAATTACATACACTCTCACATCGCATGGTAGCAATATGTAAAGTGCTCACTATTTGCATAGTATCACGCGAAACACATCAGCAGGCCATAACATTTGTGTGCAATGCCATCTAAGTCTGCTAACAGCTATTATGAACAGAAATGTTCTATATGCCATGACTTCAGTTGTGTAAATGGCATATTTCTGTGTTTATGCACAGAAACAGTGCCACCGCATGATATACAGTGGCTAATTAACAAATACCTATTGAAATATTTCCATCATTTAACATTAAATCATGAAAGTCTTGAGAAAGCAGAATTATGCTGGAGAATAAAAAAGAATACTTGAAAGGCAACAAAAACTAAAGTTAAACATTTCCTATAATGAAAGGAAAGTGATGAAATCTCTCCAAGTAGATCATTCTTCTTGCTGACAATGACAATATTACAATAGTAATGAATACAACTGATTATGATAATAAAATACAAGAGCTCCTCAAGCAGGCCCATATATATATATGTTAATTCTAATGTTTTTCACGGATAAAAGATGTCATATTATTATTACTATTTGCGGGTTATTCCGTGTAGTGAAAAAGCTAAAAGCTGACGTTTCAGTACAATATCAAGTACCTTCCTCAGAGCGTCCTCTTTCTCAAATCATAAGAATGCATGTGAGATTTAAAATCGTTTTTATCGTTTTCTTTCTCCTCATATTTAAATTCTATTGGTTGAGAAGTTTTAAAATTTATTTTCTCTTCCAATAGTTTCTTCCAAATGTTGTTAATCTTCTTTAACTCACACCTTTCATTTATGCTCTTGGGCCTTTTAAAAATCTCTATAGCTTTTCTTAGCAATCTCTGGTCATATTGTTCAATTTTTGCTAAAATATTTGTTTTTTCAAAATTGATATCATGATTTGTTAATTTAATATGAGAATAAATAGCCGATGAATTGGATTTTTCTCTCACTGCCAGAATGTGTTCTTCCTTTCTAATATTTATTCTACGATTAGTCTGTCCTATATATGTATGTGGACAGACCCTACATGGAATTTCATACACACCATGACACTCCAAAGCAATATTATCTTTAGGAAGAGGAAATATTTCACTAATTTTTTTATAAGTAGTGTAAATTGTGTGAATATTATTATTCTTTAAAATGTTACCAATTCTATCAGTTACTCCTTTAATATATGGCAAAATTGTCTTAATTTTTGATGTATCAAAATCTTTTTTCTTTTGATATGTATAAGCCCTATTAATAATTTTGTAATTAAAACCATTATGAAGAAGCATTTTATTAGTAGCAAAAAAGTCCCGGTGAAAATGGCTATCATCAGAAAGTCTCTTTGTTCTATCCAATAATGTCTTTGCTACTGAAAATAGTTGTGCAGGATGGTGATGAGAGGAAAAATGCAGATATCTCCCAGTGTGTGTTGGTTTTTATATATATACCATGGGATAAAGAACCATCTTCCCTTCTTTCAATCAAAACATCTAAAAAAGGTAATTGATTATTATTTTCTATTTCCATGGTAAATTTAATATTGTTGTGAAGAGAGTTTAAAAAATTAAAAAAGTCATCAAGAGCATGCTTACCATGAGGCCAAATAACAAAGGTATCATCAACATACCTCAGCCATATAGATGGTTTTTTAACTGCTAAAGTCAAAATTTTATTTTCCAAATCCTCCATAAAAATAGAAGCTAATGCTGGAGAAATTGGTGAACCCATAGCTAGACCTGATGTTTGTTTATACATCTGCCCATCAAAAACAAAAAATGTATTCGATAAGCAGTGTTCAATCAAAACCACAGCAAAATTAGGCAACTGAATATTTTTTAAAACTTGAATCGCTTCATTTACAGGTACACTAGTAAAAAGTGAAACAATGTCAATATATACTCCGAGGGAAAAATCTTCTTTTTATCCAAAATTATATGGTTTACCAAAAGTTCACAAGCCAGATATTCCATTGAGACCGATTGTAAGTGCAGTTGGTTCACCTACACAGAAACTAGCTCGTTTTTTGACTTCATTTTTACAGCTGCATTTAACAACGATGTCATCATATGTTAAAGATGCTAATCATTTTCTTGAGCTTATCCGGGATATTTAATTGACTAAGAATGATATTTTGGTAAGTTTTGACATTGTTTCACTTTTTACTAGTGTACCTGTAAATGAAGCGATTCAAGTTTTAAAAAATATTCAGTTGCCTAATTTTGCTGTGGTTTTGATTGAACACTGCTTATCGAATACATTTTTTGTTTTTGATGGGCAGATGTATAAACAAACATCAGGTCTAGCTATGGGTTCACCAATTTCTCCAGCATTAGCTTCTATTTTTATGGAGGATTTGGAAAATAAAATTTTGACTTTAGCAGTTAAAAAACCATCTATATGGCTGAGGTATGTTGATGATACCTTTGTTATTTGGCCTCATGGTAAGCATGCTCTTGATGACTTTTTTAATTTTTTAAACTCTCTTCACAACAATATTAAATTTACCATGGAAATAGAAAATAATAATCAATTACCTTTTTTAGATGTTTTGATTGAAAGAAGGGAAGATGGTTCTTTATCCCATGGTATATATAAAAAACCAACACACACTGGGAGATATCTGCATTTTTCCTCTCATCACCATCCTGCACAACTATTTTCAGTGGCAAAGACATTATTGGATAGAACAAAGAGACTTTCTGATGATAGCCATTTTCACCGGGACTTTTTTGCTACTAATAAAATGCTTCTTCATAATGGTTTTAATTACAAAATTATTAATAGGGCTTATACATATCAAAAGAAAAAAGATTTTGATACATCAAAAATTAAGACAATTTTGCCATATATTAAAGGAGTAACTGATAGAATTGGTAACATTTTAAAGAATAATAATATTCACACAATTTACACTACTTATAAAAAAATTAGTGAAATATTTCCTCTTCCTAAAGATAATATTGCTTTGGAGTGTCATGGTGTGTATGAAATTCCATGTAGGGTCTGTCCACATACATATATAGGACAGACTAATCGTAGAATAAATATTAGAAAGGAAGAACACATTCTGGCAGTGAGAGAAAAATCCAATTCATCGGCTATTTATTCTCATATTAAATTAACAAATCATGATATCAATTTTGAAAAAACAAATATTTTAGCAAAAATTGAACAATATGACCAGAGATTGCTAAGAGAAGCTATAGAGATTTTTAAAAGGCCCAAGAGCATAAATGAAAGGTGTGAGTTAAAGAAGATTAACAACATTTGGAAGAAACTATTGGAAGAGAAAATAAATTTTAAAACTTCTCAACCAATAGAATTTAAATATGAGGAGAAAGAAAACGATAAAAACGATTTTAAATCTCACATGCATTCTTATGATTTGAGAAAGAGGACGCTCTGAGGAAGGTACTTGATATTGTACTGAAACGTCAGCTTTTAGCTTTTTCACTACACGGAATATCCCGCAAATAGTAATAATAATATGACATATATATATATTGTAATGGGAATTTATGCTTTTAAGACATATAAAATAGTAAAAGTTCAATTTGAATTGATATATGCTCTGTCATTGAAAATGTTTTCAAATATATTTTATTGCTTGAATTATAAAATTTTAGAAAGAATATTAAGATTAGTGTTTTTTTTGAAGATTTGTAATGATGGTGTTTTAGTTGTATTTTTATATTGGACTACTTCCATCATCTAATACGAATATTGAATGTCTTTAGAAAAATGTAACTTTATTTAAAGATTCCAAATACATTCAACTGTTAGTAATAGCATATTTTAAAATTCAATACTCAATAATCTAACAGTCCAGGTTCAAATTCCATGCTAGTACTGTCACTAGTCAGGACAGCAACACCTGAAGAAGTGGGGAGAATAATACCTCTCCAATGTTGTGCATATACTAACCTATTTGATGTGATATTACTAACAGTTGAATGTATTTGGAATATTTAAATAAAGTTAAATTTTTCTAAAGACATTTAATATTCATATTAGATGATGGAAATAGTCCAATATAAAAATACAATATTAAGATTAATCATACTATAATTAAGTTGCAATGCCTAGTTCATTAAGAGTTGTGATAATTAAGATTTTACTAAAATAAATAAAGTGCTCGACCATAAGCATCTACACATGATGAATTCCATGTGTGTGTGATTGCAATGTCATAGTTTTTTAAATTTTTCATTAAGAATTATTATTAAAATTATCGAATGAATATTTTATAAAAAATATTAAATAAGGCATTTTAATGCTTGCAGAGACATATATTTTGATTGAACGTATGTCTATTGATAGGATAAACTAACTAACTATATTTTTTTAAATATATTTTCTAATGATTAACTGTAGATTTATGTACAGCCATGTTTTTTTAAAATATGGTCTAGATGCTACATTTAAATATTGCACAATGACAGTATTATTAAAGCTTATAAATGTAGTAATAGTACTATTATAAATTATATATTTTACAAGTGTGTGTAAATTAGCATTATAAATATAAAGAGGGCTGAAAATACTAAATAAATTCATTGTTTAATCAACCCATGACTTTGTTCCTGATAAAAAACATGTTGCTAGGATAATAGGTTATCAAAACTTTCTTTTCAATCATCATAGATCTATGCTTGTGTTGACAGAAATAAACCAAATTGAAGTTTGTCTTAGTCTGTCTAATATTTAGTTGTTTCCTACTATGCATATCCATGCATTACATTCATAAATTATAAAATGTATAAATAATGTATATAATTTTTTAAATTTTATTTTGTAAATAGAACGGGTTTTAACACGGATAAGATAATGTGATTTTAGGAAAGTGATACACATCAAATAATATTATAATCATTTGTTTATTAAAGATAAAAATATATTCTGAAGGAGATTGTAGAAAGTTTTTTAAATATTTTGTTATATAACATTTATTATTTTAATTTTCTAATGAGATATCGTTAATAAAGTTGTTATTGTTAGTTTAAAAAAACATGTGTGTCTTATTTAAATAGAAATATATTGTCTATACTAAACTTAATGTAATTAGAAGGGATTTGAACTCAGACTTTCAAACTTCCTATTACTATCATACCATCTTATACAATCGATACACATGACCACATACATGTGAAAAAGATAAATGCTCCCCAATATCCGTATTTTGTGCTGAATCAGAAATCATCAGTTTGTCCAAATCATTATCTCCCACCAATATAATCAGTGCTCAGTTTATATTAATATAGAACATCTTCAAACTTTGATGGATAGGCTTTAATCTCTGTCCT
The DNA here is from genome assembly GCA_028023455.1 of Epiperipatus broadwayi. NCBI lineage: Eukaryota > Metazoa > Onychophora > Udeonychophora > Euonychophora > Peripatidae > Epiperipatus > Epiperipatus broadwayi. Next base: position 112,567 of record JAQFVV010000880.1, on the reverse strand, counting down.
CTATCTTTTCATCCATTCATATCACTAAAAATCTGAAGATGGAAGCTTACAGCTTTTCTAATGATTGGGTCTTGTAACTCATTTTACTTAAAAAAAAAATTTTAAAATAGTTCCTTTTGAATTGTTGTACAACTATATTCTCACTTTTCAAAGCAAAGCTATAAATTGCTTGTTGCAAGATTATTGATAAGTTTCTTGATTTTATCATTGTATGTATATTCTACTGACAAAAAGTCTTTTTTGAAAAAACGATTTGATCTTTAAACGGGGCTTTGCCTTATTAAACTTTGACATAAAAATCTTATTCAAAACAAATTTATTGGCTCTTTTGTTTTATAATACATTTCTGATTTATGGGTTTACTTTTATTTGTTTGTATAAGGAATTGTATGTATGTATATATAATATTTATTATTCTTATGAAGACAGGTGTGTTCCAATCAAACATTGTGCAAAATTAGTTTTAATTACACATTTTATGGTGATTCCAGAAAAAAACATGTATGTTAAAAATAAAAATAATATAAAATAAATAAATTGTAAATAGAATTGAAACCAATGAATTTACATAAAGATTAATTAATTTAAATGAAAATATTTCAGCACAGACAAAAATAAAAGGAAATAAAGATAGACTAACCAATTCTTAACTGAATACCATAAATAAAATTCATCTAAAAAGAATATTAATTTTAGTTAGTATGATAAATGGGAAAAAATAGAATCTAGACATACGTGAGAGAAAGGGACTTTTTATTGATTTGACTGTTCATATATATTCAAAATGCAAGTATTATATATATAATAAACTACATTTTAATAATCGAGTTAATAACAATTCTTAAAATTTTATAAAAAGTAATGGAATAGTTAGTTGCACACTTGTGTGAGTCTGTGACACATTAAGTTTTATTAATATGAATGTTTAGCTTTTGAGTTGAGCCTATTATTTTACTGCTAATGTAAAAAGCCTAGAAAAAATAATTGCATGATTAATTACTCCAGAGATCATGTAATATTTAAATATCCAAATAGAAAATTGTTCTATTTATAAAAATAACTACATTGAGTTTTTTATTTTATTTAGTGACAATTGATCCAGTAAAGCTTCAAATCCTTCATTACCACCATACTAAACCATACAAAATAATGTTAATGAAATCTATGTTGTTAACTTTTTAAGTTCTTTACTTCTTTATCTTTAATAATTTGGCAAGTAAAAAAAATATGTTGCTAGTGTCATACATTTTGGACTATTTCCATCATCTATTATTAAATGTTGAACGTCTATAAAATTTTAAACTTCATTTAAACTTTGTCAAATACAAACAACTGTTAGTAACAATCCACAAATAATAAACAACATAGGTTAGTAGATTACACAATGTTTTGATTGATATTATTCTCTTATCTTCTTTAGGTGTTAATTAGATAATCTGCCATGTTTGATTAATTTTATATTGCAGACAAACTGAAGTTAATGAATCTTCTTTATATTTTATAACATTTTTTTGTGAGAATACTTTTACTATATCAATATTGTTTTCAAAAAAGTTTTATTGACATGGGCCAATTACAGTTATTAAAATTTTATTATTTTTTAAAATGGTAACAGTAATTGCTTACAGTCTATGTAACAATTCTATTTATTTTATGGTAATTTACTTTTTCTTAATAAAAATAATAAAACAACTAATAAAATGTTCCAATTTATTTATGAAGAGCATAGGATATATGTAATTAAAGAGAAAGAATTTAATCGTTTTACTTATGTGCCTTAATAATTTATATAATAGCTCAATAATGTCATATAAAGTACAGAGGAAACTATCAGACTCAAACAAAAGATACTTTATAAAGATAAGAGTGGCCATCTTATCTTTAACCTACATTCTTAATTATATAGGCCACTCTTATCTTTATAAAGTCACTATCTTATGTTTGGGTTTGAGAGTTTCTTCTGTACTCAACTTGACATTGTTGACCTGTTATATAAATTATTAAGGCACATTATGTGAAATTCTTTCTGTTTAATTAACATTTGCCCTATGCATAGTTGCTTAATAAATAAATTTGAACATTACATAGTTTCTATAAATTTCGTGAATGTTAATGTATAATAGAAAGTAATAGTTGTAATAGTGAGCAGACAAACATCTTCATGTTCTCAAATTAAAACACTTCAGATTGGCCTATATAATTAAGAATTTAGGTTAAAGATAAAGCAGCTGCTTTTATTTTTATAAAGTATCTATCTTGTGTTTGGGTTTGAGAGTTTCTCCTGTACTCAACACGACATCATTTAGCTATTATGTAAATTATTAAGGTGCATATATAAAAAGGTGAAATTCTTTCTTATTAATTAAAAACAATTAATAATTTTTAAAATTTAAACCTATTTTGTTAGTAGTTTTTTACATAATAATTTTATCCCTTTATTCCCGGTAGATATTTCAGACAGTTGAATGTATTATTTTTAAATAATAATTTTATATTTTCAGTTTTTTAACCATTTAAAATCATTCATTCAGTTTTAAATTAAATTTGCAATCATCCTTGTCAGAATTATATACTGTTCAAAATATAAAATTTTTAGTATATAAATCCTGAAGGATTTTAAAAGGTCAACATAAAAATATTAAAATTGTTACTCTTATAGACAGAAATACTTGCCGTTTTTATTAGATAATGTCAAAATAATTATCAAGTTTAAAATATCCCTATGTTTTGTAATTATATATATATATATATATATATATACATATTCCATAAGAGTATGTGAGCAATTAAAAATTACTATGGCCTTGATATTTAAATTGTTTAGGCGAGATTTCATTGCAAAATATCTTGGTCTAAAACTTTTCTCAAAATATTAAACCGTAGTAAAATATAAAATTATATTTCACATGGAATATGTTAGACAATAAATATTAAGAAATATAAAATCTTAGTGTTCAGTACTTGTATTTCATGTTTTCAATATTAGTAATACTATTTTGATTTACCTGTTTTCCAAAAACGAAAATCAAAGGCAATAATGCAAAACAAAATAGTATTAAGAAATGTATATATTATAAAATTAAAAATATGAAAATCTTAATGTAAAATATTCGTATATTCAACATCGGAACATATTTTTTGATTAACTTATTTTGCATTTTTTAAAATAATGAGAGAAATGACTAATTTAACTAGCTATTTAATATTGCTTTATAAATGTGATTAACTTTTAATAGAATAAGAAGAAACAAGAAAGAACTGACCAATTGATAAATAAAAAAAAAGTGCAAAAAAGAAGGGATAAAATAAAAATGGAAAAACAATCAAAGCCTCATCAATAAGACATTGCCAAGCCTGGTAGTAACTTTTATTTCATTGTATTTCTAGGGGGGGGGGGAGAGGAAGGGAGAAAGAGAGAGGTCATTATCCACAAAGTCTATTTAATAAGAGTTTTATATATGATTACTACTGAATCATAGAGAATAAAATATTAGCCAAGTTGATAAGAAGGTTAGAATTTTGAAACTTTTAGTCTGCTGTGCCTGTTCTTACTTTAATTTTTTAGTCGTTAACTAGCTGGGTAAATCTATTGACAAAGCATTATTTCAAATCATAAACATGTAAATTTAGTTATTTTAATCAAAAGCATCATTAAATGACATACGACTAGAATGAAATTAGCATTGTCAATTTGCTTCATGTATCAAAATTAAGTTTTTATTAGAGAAAAATGGCCAGTAGGACCAAAATATCCTTTTATCACCTGCTGTGCTAAGGTGCAAACTTTGATTTTCTCACTTTAATGGTGGCCACAAATATAAACACAAATATATATATATAAAAGTATATCTGTATATGTATTGACTGGTTTTTAATGATATACACATATCTTTAATATATAAAAGTATATCTATATATGTATTGATTGGCTTTTAATGATATACATATATCTTTAAACTTTGTATATAGATATAAAAAATACAAATACAGCTACTTAAGGCATTGATTATTACACATACATTTACAGAGTCTTATTTTAATCAAGATTAAGAATTAAGAAATTTATATTAAACTTTGTTAATAATATACATATCAATATACGTTAGAATTAAAATATAAATACTCAATATAAAATAAAACATTTTATTCAGTAAATTCTTTTTATTGAAGATTAATAATTTTATATTAAGTATAATAAACAATGATTTAAATATTTGTATATATATTTTACATAAAAAAATCAAGTATGAAGTTATTTAAATATGATATATATATATAAAATGAATATAAAGGTAATAAACTATTATACACAGTCTTTCAATCCACAGAAGTACGTTAATTTCTTAAACCTGTCTCAATTAAAAAAAACCCAAAGTGGAAGCAAACGTCATCGATTCAAATCCCACTTGTCTATTTATTAAATGCATTTTATTCCTATTTATAAAAATTGCCTCCTTAATTTTTCTTTTATTATGGTTTCTCTCTTCATGAAGAATTTTCACCCTTTCAATATCAAATTTAAATTTATATTTACATGATTTTTCAAGATCAAAGAAAACTGTAGCAGTCACTTAATCACAATTATTTTTACATTTTACATGCTTATATAACAATTCATGCTCCTTTAATTAAATTTGATGAACAATATTACTTTGCTGCTTGACACTTATGACACCCTTAGAATTATTCACTAATTTATTAACAGCAGAAAAGTAATATAGTATATCAAATTTTTTGTGAGTGTATGTTACCATATAGAGGTGAATCGAGGTGCAGTAAAAAGTATAAATAATGATTAAAAATCCAGAATTGCATTTATTTATTTGTGATGAATATAAATCCCATTATATGTCTATGGATGTCATATTTCAGATGAAGGAATTTTACAAGATCGATTAACTCAACTTAGGCATGATATTAGGCCATTTAAACTTCACTTTTGTAATTAGGAAAGAATAGAAAAAGGCTATTATTTATTCTTCACTTGATTATAACTGGATTGTGTCATTAAAGGAATTCTCTTTGCACATTATTATCAATGAAAAAGAAAAATTAAAACCAGTGATGTGTAATTTTGCATCGAATACGTATCTCTCATTTTAAATGCTCGAATACATTTATCAGTTTAAAAGAAAATATCGGAATTTAGATGGAAAATAATTGGATTCATATCTGGGGTAATTACTACTCATGCCTATCTTCTCTACTTAAAGGAAAATCATCTTTATGCCTTAGGATAGAAAATAATGAGTGAAAATGGACAGACTTTCACTGAGGTAGTATAATTTCCACACACACACACACACACACACACACACACACACACATATATATATATATATATATAAACTTGTTAGTTTATTAGCAAAATTTAAGATCGTTTGCTTATTTAAAATTTCATGCTCTGTGTTTGAGTGGGTCTGTATTTCAATATTTAACATCGTTTAGCATACAACCTTAAAGTGGTATCATTTTAAGGTTTGCTATTATTGAGATATAGATCTTTAAACAGAGGGCGTTACTGGATATTTGTAATTGTATGATGGTTGGTAAATTTTATATATATATATATATATATATATATATATATATATATAAAGAAAAAGAAATCATATATATATATATGGGTATGATAGAATTCATGCAATGAAAAGGTTGGAGAGATTCATTTTGTTCTTATTATTTAAGCTCTTATCTGATAATATAAGCTGGTGTTTTTAAATATTTAATTTTTTTGTATGTTCAAGATTTAACTTGAAGATTCGAATAGAAAAGAGTTAAAATATAATATATTGCTTTATGTTTGTTTAATTATTTAGAGTTTACATTAATGAATAAATAGAGATCAATTCTTATTTGATAACATTTTTTATCATTGTAGATGTTATTTAAAATCTCAAGGGTTGTTTAAAATCTCTCCTTCCATTATATATATATATATAAATTAATAAAACAAGTCATAAATGTAGTAACTTGCTTTTAAGCTTGCATTTAAATGATCACTAGATGGAGCTTACCAATAGCTCTAAACAAGCTTTATTTTTATAAGTGCTGAAAGAGAAAAAATTCAAAATTTCTATCGTTAAGTCCCTACTTCCAGACTAATTGGTTTTGCGCTTATGGCTCACCTCAGTGGAGAGCTGGGATTCTAGAAACTAGATCTAAAATACTAACTCAGAAGTCAGCACTTATAAAACATGTTTCTATCAATTTGAAAGTCTGAATTTTTCAGACATGTAAATGTCTTCAAATCCATCTTTGCAAAACAGATAGCTATCAGGGTCTGAATTCAGCTTAGTTTCACCATATAGTAATAGCCTCTGCAATATAGCATCACAAAAGCCATCAAAGGTACACTTATAATAATTAATAAAACAAGATATAAATTTCGTAACTTGCTTTTAAGCTTGCATTTAAATGATCACTAGATGGAGATTAACAATAGCTCTAAACAAGCTTTATTTTTTATAAGTGCTGAAAGAGAAAAAATTGAAAATCTCTATTGTTAAGTCCCTACCCCCAGACCAATTGGTTTCAGCACTTTTTTATAAAGCTTGTTTAGAGCTATTGGTAAGCTGCATCTAGTGATCATTTAAATGCAAGCTTAAAAGCAAATTATGAAATTTATAACTTGTTTTATTAATTATTGTAAATGTACATTTGATGGCTTTTGCGATGCTATATTGCAGAGGCTATTACTGTATGGTGAAACTGAGCTGAGTTCAGATCCATATAGCTATCTGGTTTGCAAAGCTGGATTTGAAGACATTTACTTGTCTGAAAAGTTCAGACTTTCAAATTGATAGAAATATGTTTTATAAGTGCTGACTTTTGAATTAGTATTTTATATCTAATTTCTAGAGTCCCAGCCCTTCACTGCAGTGAGCACCATAAGCTCGAAACCAATTGGTCTGGAGGTAGGGACTTAACAATAGATTTTGAATTCTTTCTCTTTGAGCACTTATAAAAATAAAACTTGTTTAGAGCTATTGGTAAGCTCCATCTAGTGATCATATATATATATATATATATATATATATAATTGCCTTGCAGCATATTTTTTTTTGAGTTCCATACCCATAGATATTATTTTTATTCATTTTAGTCTATGGCAAATATCGATTGTTTGATCTGTTATATTTTTATTATTACTATTAATTTTTTTTATTATAAATTAATAAATTTAGAGTTGATTTTCAATCCAGTGAATCTGTCTAATTATTTCTTTTGAATGCCAAAATCATTTTGGTATATAAAATCTGATCTAAGATCAAACCTATTTTGTTAAGTGAAATAGAATTAGATATATGTATATATTTTATACATCATTTTTATATCCTATTATATATAAATTTTATATTTATTACTGTATTTAAATATTTGTTTATTTATCTGCATCAATATTACTAATAGAAATAATTTCATTAGTTCAGAGTTGATTATTTATTTGCTTGTCTTGTCTCATTACAAAAATATTAATAGATTTTGTTCTGTCATTAGTCAGAATGATCTGTCTTAATTATCTTCTTAAATTTTTTTGAAGTGGAGATCATATATTTTATTAACTAGTAGTACTGAATATTACCTTTGGCTCAGATAACTGCCAATCATCATCATATATAGTCTAATTGTTATCCATTTTATAATCGATTGATTGGAGATTTAAATAGATGAATAATATCAGTGATTGTAAGTCAGTAAATATCCAATAGAAACCTACAGTATATTTTATATAATGTGATTGGATACTGTAAAATTATCTAATGGAATTTATTGATAATTATTGTGGAGTGTTCCATTTTAGAATATAACTGAAGCAATAATTGCATGTCGATCTAATATTGGATATGAATGAAATGCTAATATTGTATTTAACTTTTTATTAAAATAGATATAAAACTGAGATAAAGATTTATTTTATATAAACATTATAAATATATAATTTAGAAAATGTTTCCAAAATGTAATTATAATTATTTAAAAACTAGTTGATTTAAACAGAATGTTATTAAATATTAAAGTAAATTTGCTTTACTATAAATAATATTAGATTAGTAAAGTATGTCGGAATTTAGTTGTTTATTGATTATCAATCAAATAGATGTCTTAAGCATGCATCATTGTTTAGGACAATGATGTATTATTTTACTGCTTATTGTAGTTTACTTTGGAATTGTGAATAGATTTATTGATGTCTGAAGTGATGATCTAGTTTGCTTTATTTAGTTTTAAATATAATCTGAATAAATTAGATTTTAATAGAGATTGTTAGTATTTTATGATAGTATAGTGGACAATCCAAATAAATATATATGGGGAATATTGTTATTGCCTAGAATGATCAATAACTGAACTAGATAATTTTACACAGGTTCTAACAGAGTTACTATTTGTTTATGCATGTTTTTGCTCTGCGATAAAGAATATAAATCTTAAGAGCATTTTAGAAAGGTAATGAGATAGAAAATCCATTATTATTGTGACAAAGTAGCTACCCAATGCTAGCCTATGATGATCATGTACATGTGGCAACTATTACAAAATGTTGAATCAATTTGGGGCTTTTATGAAATGACATTCCACATTTAGGCTAGATCTATATTATTATGAATGACATCTCAATTCTGAGACATAGTAAAGTTTTTTATATTATCATCCCATATTATAATCGATAGTCCATTACAAAATGGCGACCAATGATCAGGTTATGTTTTATTTAGATTATATTGATCACTTTCCCAGCATCATCATTTTTTATTACGTTACAATATATATTGTAATGGTACATAGTGTATGTGCTGGGATCTGCCTTATTCAATGAAGGCTTTCTTATATTCCATAGTCTTGAGAGCCTGAATATAAGAATATGTGTGGTATGCACATGCTAGAAAAGAACCTTGTTACACCCACATAGACTTGATAGTCAACATATAATAAGCTTGACCTTATAATCTCACTCAACATCATGAATAACTTATTCTCAGGGTTTAGTATTACAAAAACTCATGAGACATAAATACTGGCAGAGATATAAACCAGAGATGAAGAGAATATTTTATTGAATTTAATTTATATCTACTAATGGCTAGCTATAGATGATGCATGTAATATTTTGAAATTGCTCTTGAGTAATATTGTAATCATCAATTAATGTTTAGACAAGCAATGGTAGCATTTGAGTACTCCCAGGGTAAATTGATCAAGTTCACACTATCAAGCATAGCATAATAACTCCATGTTGATAAATGATAAACAAAATTAAATAAATAAGTAATTTGCAAACCATTTAAGCAAAATAATTGATACTTCTTTTATTCTCAATTTGAATATTTGCTTTCTTTTACATGGCAACAATAATAATGGTATCGCACACTACACAACTTATCTTTTTGTAATTCCTTTCACTTAGCTTTATTGTCATTTAATTTCACAGTATGTATTAACTATATCTACTAATTACAACTATATCGTCATGAAAACCATCTATATTTTGGAATAGGTAAAATACTATGTGATTAACAATACAGCAATGTTTTATTCCTATTAAATGGTTGAGAATCATAGATACCTTTTGAAGATAAAACAATATCAGCTTCCTAATCAGAGCCCATAAGTATCGGTGTTCCCTTCATATCAATGTAAATAATATTTATTTATAAAGCACAGACGGTATTGAAATTAAAGTGAGAGGTTTGCAGTCTCTCAGTTTAACTTCATATCAATGCAAACTACACTTCTCTTTAAGTATGAATATGAATCTTCTAGAATATACTCCTCTTTAAATATGAACATATGTCTCTTGGATTACAAGTGAACCTCTAAATTGCTCATTTACAAGATCCTACATTACAATATAAGAAACCATATATAAATATATACTTGGCTATATTATGTTTACTTTTGAGATTCTACTAAAAATTCATCACTATGCTATAATAACTTTAATTCATATTCCCTAGAGCTAATTCTCATGGATGGTAAAGGGGATGCTGAATCATATATCTGTAAGTATGCACGTATAATATATATATATATATATATATATATATATACACATACATACATATATATATATATACACATACATACATACATATATATATATATGCTAGTATAAGAAATTACTCTATCAAATGTTTCTTATGATGGAGTTATAACAAAAAAATTTACAATGATACGTTACATATGTATATACAGATGGTCTTCACGAAAATATACATAAATTAATGTCAAATATTCAATAAAAATAATTATACATCACATGTATTAAATGTGTGGGTTAAACACAGAAAAAAACGATAAATAATAACTAGTTTATTATTGGGGAGGGGGGAGTTAAAAACAAAAAAATGTTTTAAAAAATGAAAACAAATGCAAAAAAATTATTAATAAGCAAACAAATTATCATTTAGCATTTTAATTTTTTTGCTAATAGATCTCCTTTTGAAAATCGATAGCTATTTGTGGTGTCAGTGTCTATCTCTAGTCAAATTCGGTCGACATGGAAGACGAATGGTAGCGGCGAATGTATAAACATTGCAATCATTTAAATTTGGTTTTCTTAAAGCATCCTACTTTTGGTTAACCTAAGATAGCTTAGTGGGGAAGATAGCAAAGTTATTTCAGAAGCTTTTATACATTTCTCAAATTAATTTCAGGATGAGAATAGCTATTTTCTTCAAAGTATTTCTTTTATTCCTTTCCTTTTTTAATGTATGCTCTATGATGATGTTCTCTCACTTTTCAACGATGATTTAATTATAAATGGATGAGGTGGGAGTTTCCTCAGATAGTAGTTTTCTCTCTACCCAGCTATTCTTTGGTAAAGCCAGCAGCAAATAATCTTTGCTAATTTCTTCAGAAAAAAGAACAAAAAAAAAAAGAAATTTTACAAAAATAAATTTGTTAATTCTTTTTTTCCTCGATTGGTAATAATAGTCTCTATAGAAACCAGAGCGATCTCTTCCTTCGTTATCCATGGTTGCTATAGTATCTAGATTATGTTTCTATGCGACATATTGCCTCTAATTATATCGCTTACATAGCTATCGAATTTCCCAAAGGAATCCTAATAGTTTACAATTAAAAAAAATACATACACATAAATGTACTGCATATAAATATGATAGTTAATAATATATAACAAAAAAGGAGATTAATTAGCAACTTCCCTTTTTTGTTGTTAATAAACAAACTGCAATTTTGCATTCTTTTTTTTTTTTTTACCTATTATGATCATTAATAACTTTACAGTGATTCATATAATCCCTCTATTCACTCCATATACCATCATCATTATTGCCATTTTTCATAAACCAGAAGCTAGGATATAACCAAAATATAACAAGTAAAGGCGTTTTAATAATGAACAAATAATTTTCACATATCAAATTTTACAAAATATTCATATCGAAATCTCATGAAAATAACAAATAAATGAAATGAAAAACTGCAACAAGTTTCCATTGAAAGTTTAAAAGAAATATCATGTTTTCTGAAAATGCTAGTTTTATAAAACAAAATATGCACATTAAAAAAAAACATGAGCTATCTTTCTCTGATAACTATCGACCATAGTGCAAAAAAGAAACAATCTATTTTTTTAAAGAAACATACATGACATCATAACTATTGTAAAGATGGACCCCCAACCCAATCTTTACAATTTCCCCCAACTAACAAAAAAAAACTTCATACATCATCTTCAATATCAATGGGAGTAGAAACAACTTGTTAACAAAACAATAACTACCATTCCACATTTCCCCCCCCAAAATATGATTTATTAACATAATATTAATCTTTGATTTTACATGTTATATGTAGTGATATACAAGATTCAAACTATGATTTACAATGCAGAACTTGATTTACCGAGTGAACAGAAAAACCTTGAATAGTATATGCATATATCTTGCCATTCATAGCTTCTCTCATAGTTTACTAAGTAACCTCTGGCCTTAATGGCAACTTGGTACATCACAGCTGCCAAGAATCACATCAACCCCACCATCCAGATGAGAAAGTAAAAACCCGTACAAAATCCCTGTAGCACCCATGTCCAAGCCCCCCTCCTAAGGACTAGAAACCAGGTCTTGGGGTATTTCCAAAGCTCAGACTCTCTCATCCAATGCCCTTACTAATCCCCACAGCATCCAGATCCCCCCCAAACCCCAGGCTTGTGAGACCTTCCAAGCACCAGAACCTGCCATCCAGATGGTAGAGATGAATGGTACAGCAGCCCCGATTTGAAGTTTAAACCATAGTAGAACTCTCTGGCCTGAGTCACCCAAGCATGAGATTCTCTCATCTTCACAGCAAAGACAAGCAATGCTGCAGCACTAATCAAAAATGTAAATCTCACATGCTTATATCATATGCCATCTACAGATTATCACATAGTCTAATAGCCAACCTATGAATCATATATTGAACAAAGAGACTAAAACCACAATGCATCACATCATCTCCACTGTCCTGAAGATGAGAAAGATGAAACCTGTACTAATCCCCATAGCACTTCACATCCCAGCCCCCCCGTAAGAACCAGAGTTCAGGCCCCAGGAATCTTCCCAAGTTCCAGACTCTCTCATCTGAAGCTCATACTAGAACCCAATACACCCACATCCCAGCCCCCCTCCAAGACCAGAAAGCAAGCCCTGAGAGCTCTCCAAGCAACAGACTCAGTCCTCAAGACCGCAAAGATGAGTGACACAGTAGCCCCAATCCAAGGTTCAAATCACAGTTGAACTCTTTGGGAACATTAGTTTTATCCATCATGTTTCAGCTTCCAGACAATTTATAAAAAACTAAAAGTCTTAATTCATGAGGTCCTTAACTATTGATAAAAATCAAATGATAAAACTAGAAGCACAATCCATAGGATGAGGTACAACTGTTAACAATCTAATGTCATAATAATTGCTAAATTTAAAAATCACAGTGCAAATCTCCAGGATTTCCAATGCCTTGCATAAAAAATTCATCATTACTTTCCAAAATCAAGAACTTTAATGTATATGTAGTAACCAGATGCTTGCATTATGTGTTATACCATAATATAATTCTAGATCTATAGAGCAATCAAAGTTGTACATAGAGTAATGTATCCATTAAAATCGCATATTGAATAGTGTCCATCATGTTTCAGCACCCTGATAACCTATGAAAACCAGAAGCACTAATCCATATAGTCAAATGTTAAAAGTATTGATTTGTATAGTTCAGCATTCAAGCTAGAAAAAAAATGTTTAATATAGAATGTAAAGTTGAATAATTAAGCAACACTTGAAATCAAATGTTCAGACACAGTTTAAAACAATTCACCATAGTAAAAAAAGAATCTTACAAGTCAAATCTCAGGTCTAAAATGCAAGCACAAAACTGCAATGAATAACGTTGTCATTTTTAACAAATGAATGAGCCATCCAAATCTGGTAAAAACGTCAGTGATTCAGCATCAAATGCATGGATAAAGGTTAAAGCAACATTTGAAATAAATAATCAGGTACAATGAGAAACAATTTACTATTGTGGAAAAATTATTTCTTTAAAAGAAAAATATCAGGTTTAAAAAGCAAGCATTAAGGTCTAAATGAAAAACGCTATTATTGCTAACAAATAAATGAGCTATCCAATTCTGGTAACGATCCCCACAGCACTTTTTTCCCAGCTCCACCCCATATAAAAATTAGGATTCAGGCCCTCAGGGGTCCTCCCAAAAATCAGACACTCTCACCCAGTCAGCAAAGCTGCCTTGAATCAAAATATTCCTTGAAAATTTAAGTCTTTCAATAGAAATCTCTAGAAAATTTACATGGCTGTCAGTTATTTTTAACCGCGCTCCAAAGAAAATTTTTAATCACGCTTACTTGTTGTCTGATGGTGCCATAATTCTTGTGTACAAAGGAACCTAAAAGGTTACTCTGGTCAAATGGAAACATTTTAGAGAATAAAAATTCTCTAAAATATAATTTAGGTAATTAAAACGGGAGCCAGTAACAGAGTAAACTGGAGACCCTGGCTCCCTCTACCACCACTAACCTATGACATATTACCATTCCACATTTGACTTATAGAATAACCTTCAAAAATTAACCACACCCATTTAAACAACAGCAACAATAATTCAAAAGAAAATCAGTATAATATTGTGGCAATGTAAATGTATTCATGGCTATGGGTTGCTCAAAATTTCATACTAAAAAATTTCTTTTTAAAACAGCACAATGCCAAAAAGCATACATGGCGGAACAGTGATAATCCTCTTGGGAGGAAATAACATTTTTCTTTAATTATCATAGGCAACATTTAATAATAACTAGAGTTGCATTAGTATCTTTCATATCCTTAAAGAACATCGGAAAAAAACCTCTGAGGATGGAAAGATGGACAGAGATAGGTTTGGGTTAAAGAACTGCTGGATGTTCATGATGCATCAGCCTGAGGCTTTGAGTAAAGTCTCCATTATCTCATCTGATGTATCAATCATTTAAGCATTTAGCCCTATCTTTTCTTCAATCCTGTAAGGTCCTTCATAGATGTTGAAGAACTTTTTAAATTGATGTTCCAGCAAGTGACTAATGTGGGGTTACAAACCAACACTAAATCTAGGGACTAACCTGGCATTAAATAATTTGCCTTCTAGGTTTCTACCCACTAATCCATTTTACTAACCTAAAACTACCCTATCCAGTGCAAAATTAATAAATCATTTCAATTATAACAGTTCAAGAAGCAAGGGCTTACATTATTGCATAACATTCCCTTACAATAACATAAAACTTGATGTCAGAAAGGATTTCTTAAAAGAGAACTAAGAGTATCAATAAGAGACAGATGGTTTTAAATCTAACCATGAATGGATATTTGAAAAATAAGTGGAAATATCACACCCTTTAGATAACTCAAGAATAAAGAGTTAAATTTTACAAGATTTAAGAATATGGATTGTATGTAATAGACAAAAGTTTGATGATGAATAACTGCCTTTATTTCTCTATTTCTTCTATATCTTACCATTATATTTTCTTTCAATTTGTGTTGGTAGAATATTTATAAAACAGACATAAACCATAGCATCAATAGTACAAATTCCTGTCAAGACATCTATATTTTAGTTTGGCTGAAAATACAGCTTCTGCATACTATATGAAATTACAATGAACACTTTCTTTATGACATAAAGACTCATAGTTTGCATAATTTATCACATTAAGGTAAAACTCCCTAGTTTTAAATTTCATATCATCATATATCTAACATCTGGTGTTTCCTCTAACATCATTGTCTATGAAATGACTAGAATCAAAACTACTCACAATGTTTTGCTTTTCAAGAACTTTATTACCATTATATACATTCACATAAGAATCTTTCACATGCAAGTCACATAAATAGATGCTATTCCTAGACTTTCTATGAAAACCTATTTCATGCAACAGCTGGGCATCCTTTTCAGCCTTCCAATTTCTCCTATCAAAGTCAAGATTATTACATTCAGGACCATTGTATAAAGATCACCTGTTTAGATCCTTTTGATTTATCATGACACTTTTTTCTAAATTAAATTTGTCCACATCTTCCTTACAAAACTTAGTGTTAAATAACAACTTTGTGTCTTCACTTACTTTAAACCTCTCTGCATCACCAAATCCCCTATATTTATAGCCATATATTTTATGGTAGTAAGACCACTCAGTTTCTAAACTTCCTGCCTCTATAGAAAAGCCATTAGTTTTGCAAATAGGATTAATGGTACTTAGGTATTATTCCTGCAATACCTGCAACGAAGAAAAGATGTTTTTTTCACATACCCAAAAATGGGTAATCTTGAGATGATATCAACTTGAAAGAAAATAAACCCTGCGATGTATGGAAAAACGTGTGAAAACATGATTCTCTTTTTCAAAACGTGCTTTAATTGTTATTATTTTGCCTTATTTATATTTGTCAATTGCAAAAACATTGTCTTTTTCAAAACGTGCCCTTATTGCGGTTAATTTGTGTTATTTATATTTCTCAATTACTTCAGTTCATTTGATTTAATTTAATGAGTGTAAGTAGTTTTCATATTTTACATAAAAATGAGGACACATTTTTCTCTAGACTCAATGATATAAAACAATTTTTTCCACCTGCATGAAAACTCTTACAATTGATATTTGTTTATTATTCTGAATTGTTTGGTTTTGTGTATTTACAAAAAAGTCGAGATTTCTTATTTTTTTTTCCTCCAATTTTTTCTATCTGCATGGAAAAACGATAATAAAAGTTTTATAACTTATATTTCTTTATTGTTCTGAATTGTTTATTTATTTTTAACAAAAGACAAAAAAACGATTCTTATTATTTTTCTGGAAAATTTCGACCCACTTTGCAATCACGTTTGTTTTGGGGGAAAATTTTTTAGTTCAGGTCTATTTTGTTGTTTGAATACGATGAATTCCTGTTATTTATTACAGTGCAAGTAGCTTATGTGTATATTTTATGTGTTTTTGTAAATATTATTTTAAAAAAGTATAATTTAGTCATTGTTTTAAGCATATGTGAAGTAACATTTGGGAGTTTATTCAATATATTTCCGTGGGTCGAGAAAATGTAATTTTTAAGATAACAAATTTTTGGTTGACAATGTTGTTGTTTATAATTACCTATTTATTCCTGAAAATCATACATATGTTTACTCTTTTTATAGTTTTACTTGTGTGTGAACATATTAAATTTAGTCCTGCAATGTGGTAGACGTGCTGTACCCTTTCATATTCGTGTCAATCTGCCGATAACTTTATAAATCTTGCGAAAAAAGTATGATGTACAAGATCCATGTAGAACTTGACTTTTTCCCAAATCTTGTGAAGTCAATATCGTGTACAAGATGATCCGTGTACATGTTACTTTTCCCCAAATCTTGTGAAAAATATTATGTACAAGATTCGTGTACACGTTATTTTGGTCAAATCACAAAATTACAAAGTTATGAATGGATTGATATGAATGTGAAAAGGTGCAGCACGTCTAATATCTTATTGCAGCAATAATATTCAAGTACCATAATAATTATACCTCCATATATACCGAACACAGAAAAATAAAAAAAATTGGTATATAAGTGTTTTTTTTTAAAACAACAACAAAGGTTTTACAAAAATGAAAACATGTATAAAAATATTAATAAGCAAATAAACATTTAGCATTTTTATTTTTTTTGATAATATGTTTTTTTTTATTTTTTATAATAGACTTCCTTTTGAAGATCGATAGCCATTTGCTGTATCAGTGTCTATCTCTAATCAAATCCAGTCAACATGGTCGACAAATCATAATGGCAAACAAGTAAACCTTACAATCATTTAAAATTGGTTTTCTTGAAGTATCATCCTTTTGGTCAAGTCAAAAGAGCTTCATCGGGAAATAGCAAAGTTACTTCAGAAACTTTTATATGTTTCTCAAATTAATTTTTTCACAAGAATAACTATTCTCTTCAAAGTATTTCTTTTATTTCTTTCCCTTTTCAATGTATGCCCTATGACAATGTTTCTCTGCTTCCAGACGATGATTAATTGTAAATGAATGAGTGAGAGGTCCCAAGTTTCTCATACAGTAGTTTTTTCTCCACCTCACCATTCTTTGGTAATACCAACTCCAAATAATGTTTGATAATTTCTACAGAAAAAAGAACAAAGAAATTTTAAGAGAATAAATTTGTTGGTCCTTTTTTCTTGATTATCAACAATAGTCTTATCGCACGCTCTTCTGATCTCTTCCTTCATTACCAGTAGTTGTTATAGTATTTAGCTTATATTTTGCCTCTAATTATATCGCGTACATAGCTATCGATTTTCCAAAGGAAATTGTAATATTTTACAATTAAAAAAAATGTATATACATGTAAACGTACTACATATAAATATGACAGTTTATAATATATAAAAACAACAACAAAAAAGGAGATTCATTGGCAAATTACAAATTCCTTTTTTTGTTGTGATTAATAAACAAACTGCAATTTCTCATCCTTTTTTTGATATATTAAAGTGACTCATATAATACCCATACTCACTCCACATACCATCATTATTATTGCCATCTTTCATAACCAAGAATAACAAATATAAAAGCTAGAATATAACCAAAATATCACAAGTAAAGGTGTTTTAATAAACCAATGATTTTCACATATCAATGCATAAATAAAAGTACAAATTGGTTAAAATTTTACGTAATTTTCATATCGAAATCGCACGAAGATAACAACGAAAAAACGCAACTATTTTCTATTGTAAGTTTAGAAGAAATATCACAATGTTTTCTGCAATTGTTAGTTTTAGAAAACAAAATGTGCATATTAAAATAACAAAAAAACATTCGCTATCTTTTCCTCAATAACTTCTTCGAACATGGTGCAAAAAAAGGAGACTATTTTTTTTTGAAGAAATATACATGATATCATAAATATTGCAAAGGCAGACCACCCCCTCACAAACGTTTACAATATATATATATATATCATGAAGATATTTAGGGTTTAGAAAATTCACATATAGAAATTATATATTTATATATAGATATTTGAATTATTGACAGAATAACAGAGTGCATAATAATTCTTATCTGCTGAAAACTAAATTTTGCTTTAGGATAATTATATCTAATAAGCAGTGTCTTAAATAGTTGTATGATAATAATAAAGATAATTAAATAATTTGTTGCTCTGGAATTCACATGAAAATTCATATAAAGTTTGAGCTCTAGAAGTGACATAATTGAACTGCAATCCATGGACCCATTTGCAATTAAAATAATATTTAAAAAAGTATTTTTAAAGTTTTTTAGTTTTTGAATTGTGAAGAAGAAATATGGAGTCTTAGTAAAAAGAGATCATTTTTTCATTTTAATTTTTCAAAGATTAATAGCAGTTGCTTAATTAAGAGATTTTAATAAAAATATTTATAGTGGTAGCATTAATTATTATGACATTCTGCAAATGGGACCTTATTATATGCTAAGAAACTTTAATAAAACTATAACACATAGACACATATTTGATTTTTTTTATTCTTACTTTTTCTTATCCACAAAATAATACTTTATAAATTACATTAATTGTACATAAGCTTCAAATTTCCAGACTATAAAGATCTTTGTCATTAGAATTACAAAAAGTTCTATTTTATCACTTACCTTTACAAATAAATTTTACTTCTACATATTTTAAGGTGGCAATACAAGGATCTTCAAACATTTCTTCTGAAGCAGTCAAAGAACATTTTGTCTTTGCATTACAGGTTGTTTTTATGAAAGATTCTGCTTTCTGTGAAATACATTCTACATTCTGATAAAACGAATGATTTTCTGTCTCACCATGAGGTCTGCAAATATCTTGGGAAGAACGTCCATAAAAACTAGAAACAATTTGGATTTTGTGTGTCATTGGACAAGAGACTTCTCCTGTAGCATACTGACAAATAATAATTGATGTTGGCTCTATAAAATAGGCAAAGATGTTATATTAATTATAAGAAATAAATTGAAAATAATTTATTATTCATTTATTTAAGATACTTTAACACATTATCACAAATAAATTTTAATTGTTTCTTAACAGATAATATGTGATTATACATAAACCTGATTTGGCACAAAGCAGATAGTCCATAAATGTAAATCACATGAAAACAGCCTAAGTTTATCTATACCAAAACATCTTTTGTCTGTTGTCAAAACAGCCTCTGTAAGTAAAAGTAAATCCCATCATTCACTCTGGTATAAGCTCTTAATATAGACAATAAAATTGACACTTGTACTGTAACAAATTGAGATTTAAATTTTTTTAAAAGTGTAAATAAACTTCAGTAAAAGTAACATGTTTTTGAATAATAGGTTAATAATATTTTTAAACCTTCAACCTCCTACTACCACTCATTATTATTTAGTACATAAACTCAATTTTGCACAAAGCTAGATGGTTCATAAATGTAAATCACATGATAATAGATCAAAATTCCACAAATCTTCCACCTGTTGCCATTGCAACCTCTATAAGTAGGATGAGGTTCCACTTTCACTCTGGTCTAAGATTTTAAGATACAAGAAAGTTTACACTTGAACTGTAACAGATTGAGATGTTTAATTTTCTAGAAGCTTTTATAAACCTCATATTTGTCTGTTTAATTGGATTTATATAAACTTCTAATAATATAAAAATCTCAATCTGTCACAGTCCAAGTTTCAAGTTTCTTCTCAATATTAAAATCATAGATTAGAGTGAAAGGAGAAATCCAGCTTTTATTTGTAGAGGCTGCTCTGACAACAGTAGAAGATTTATGGTTTATAAACTTGGGCTGTTATTATATGATTTATATTTTGGAACCTTCTAGATTTGTGCAAAATCAGGTTTGTTTTCTAAATAATAATGAATAGAAATGAGGATTTGAAGATTTTAAACACAGGTTATGTTTACTGGGGTTTATTTAAACTTTTAGGAATTTAAAAATCTCAATTTGTTACAGTTCTAGTGTTAACATTCTTGTCTATATTAAGATTTTAGACCAGAATAAATAGAGAGATACACCTTTTATTTAGAGAGGTTGCTTTGATAACATATTGAAGATTTTTGCTATAGAAAAGCTTAGGCTATTATTTTGTGACATGTATATACTTTAACCTCTAAGTTATGAATATTGTAAGGATTGATGAGTCTATTGATATGAGAATAATAAATATCTTGTTATAAGAATGATAGTTTAAATTTGAAAGTTTTATATAGTGTATTAATTAGTTGAAGAAGAGTTAAATTAAGTTAAAAAAAACTAAATTTAAAATTTAAAAATTATTTTAAATAAAGTCATTATATATTTAGATATGCATCTATATTGAGATAGTTATGTATCTCATGGCATACAACAACATATTAGTATGCATGTACACACACACACACACACACATATATATATATATATATATATATATATATATAATGATCAGATATTTTACAGTAATATCTCCACACTAAACTCTAATATATTTATTTCTATACTTAGCGCTTTCAAAGGAACAATGCCTTCATTTTCAAAGCTGTAGGTAGCTCTAATACTGATGTTCATTTATTTATTTATTTAATTCAACAGATGCAAAATTATTCAAATCAGGTCTGCCATTTCTTCAAGATTGCGTAAAATGTGTCTCTTTTATTTAATGAGTCTGCGTCTAAATTAATGAAGTAGGCCTCCTTAATTTTTCTTCTCATCTCATGTCACTAACTGTACATCATGTGTGGATTGTCCAGTATACATGGGTGGCCCACAGTGGTTTTGTGCTGTACAAAGATGGAAGAGTGGGAAGTATCTGCGAGCACCTTATTGTACATGTATTTATGTTGTAGCAACCTTGTGTGGACAGAAGCTTTGGTCTCCCCATAATATGAAGCTTGACAATTGTTTTCTGGGCAAACTATTTTATATATGGTCTGCTGGGTGTATATTGGAGGTAGTTTATCTTTGGTGTTATTGATACATCTATTGAAATTAGGAGGGGACGAATAACATATGCTAAAGACTTTGCAAAAAATTGTTTGTAGATTTGTGTGTATGTTTTTGATGTATGGCAACAAAATTCTGGTTCTGTTCTGCCTATCAATGAGATTGGCAGGGTCTTTGAAATGCCTAATTATCTTGTCTATTGATCCCCTCCTAATTTCAATAGATTTATCAATAACACCAAAGATAAACTATCTCCAATATACATCCAACAGGCCATGTATAAAATAGTTTGCCCAGAAAATAATTGTCAAGCTTCATATTATGGGAAGACCAAAGCTTCTATCCACACAAGGTTGCTACAACATAAGTACGCATACAATAAGGTGCTCACAGATCCTTCCCACTCTTCCATCTTTGCACAGCACAAAGCCACTACAGGCCACCCGTGTATACTGGACAATCCACACATGATGTGCAGTGAGTGACATGAGATGAGAAGAAAAATTAAGGAGGCCTACTTCATTAATTTAGATGCAGACTTGTTAAATAAAAGAGACATGTTTTATGCAATCTTGAAGAAATGGCAGAACTGATTTGAATAATTTTGCATCTGTTGAAATAAATAAATAAATAAATGAACATCGGTATTAGGGCTATCTACAGCTTTGAAAATGAAAGCATCATTTCTTCGAAAGCACTAAGTATAGAAATAAATATATTAGAGTTTAGTGTGGAGATATTACTGTAAAATATCTGATCATTACATATATAAACCACACATTTAATTATTTAATAGTTATATATATATATAAAGTTGAAAGAAAAAATTACATATATAAACCACACATTTAATTATTTAATAGTTATATATATATATAAAGTTGAAAGAAAAAATAGAAATAAACAAACAAATTTTTATGTAGATATTTATTATATTACACTGGAATAGAGTGTTAAGAATTAAATAATAATTTGAATTAAAAAAATTATAATAAATTAAACATTTAAAAAGGACTAGTTAATATTTTATTAATTCTGATTTTGAAATCTAGAATGTTACAATAGATATACTGGTAATTATAAAATTCTATTATCTATTTTAATTAGATTAAGAAATTTTTTAAATTAAAACTTATATAATATACTTTGATAAAATCCTACAAAGTTGTTTTTGAAAGAATTAAGGTGAACCAAAAAGAATCATTAATTTTTTTCAATTAAAATAGAGAAAACTTACTTTTAATTACTATGTTTTTTAAATTCCACCCCTGACTATAAAACGGTTGGACAACAAGAACTATAAAAGTTTTACAGCAATATTATTATGAAGATATAACTGAAGATAAGAGACAGTGTATTCAGTTGTTGCTACTAGTGCAACAATGGTAGTTTGAATTTACATGGAAGCAAGATCTAGCTTTTATGTAGTTCATATCCTATATATATATATATATATATATATATATATATATATATATATATATATATATATATATATATATATATATATATATTGTATATGTGGTTCATAGCCTGTATATATTGTGTATTAGACAGTATGCCTAAAGTCTACCAAATTATAAAGACTGAATAGAACAGGCTAAATGTTTTCCCAAAAATGTCGATAGGCCACTGTACTGTTTCAGAATAGACCAGCTTATCAAGAAATTCCAGTGATAGTCAGCTTGGTGAAAGATTATAATGATATTATTTTATACATATGCTGATTAATTTATATGCAAAGAATAAAATTACCACAATCATATATATATATATATATAAAGCACAAACAGATATTAGTTCATTTATAAAGGATTTATTCCAGTTTTGATTAATTAAATATTGTAAAGGAAGAAAAAAACAAAGAGCTAGTAACCTTTTTAAAAAGATATTTACAAATAAAACTAACTAAAAAAAAAAAAAAAACTTTTATGCAAGATTTTTCAAAGAAAAAAAACTTATTAACTTTGTAAAATGTCTCATTCAGTAAAGAAATTACAATTAAGAATAAAAATATTTTATTTAATAAGTATATTTGTTAATGAATAAAATATCATTAGGATATAAACATTAGTGTGTATACACATAAGAATGGGTACTATATATATTAAAATCAGCCATCAAACATATATATGTTAAAATGATTATGTATAATAAAAATGAATTCATATTATTGGTTTATGATGATTAAGACATATTAATTTTAAATTATTATAAAGCACATTTGTGTGCTTATAATTAGATGTGGGTAATATATATATATATATATATATATATATTATATATATATATATATATATATATATATATTAAAACCAATCATCTACACATATATATTAAAATTAATTATTTATTATAAAAATGAAATTTTCTTATTGGTTTATAACAATTTAAAGATGCTAATTTTAAATTATTATACAGCACATCTGAGTGCTTATATATAGGTGTGTTTTATGCAAATCTATTGAGACATATGTAAATTATAATGTAATAGCACTTTTTTGCATTATTTTAATCAAAATCAGAATGCCAAATGTGTATTTACAGTGTGCTTAGCAGACTTTAATTTCATTGTTTCTAATTAATAAATTTATATCTCATTAAGTTATTTCAGTGAATTCATTTAATTTTAGAATAGGTTTAGAATCTTATATGTTGCTATTATCTCTTGCTCACAGTAAAACTTATGAAGCTCTTGCTTACTGAGTTGGATTCATGCATAACAGTGTTATATGGATTGGGATTTATGTTTAGTATAGTGGACATCTAGATGATGATGATGATGCTGGATGGTGTGAAGATATATCCTTTAAAGTCCATACACTAAATTTTATTTTAGTATTAATCAAAAATTAAGTTTATAGTTGGCCCATACATTAATAATACTAAATGGCCAGACATTGATGATGAATATATTTCTATATCCCAGCCTTATTATTTTTAATTGTTATATTCTGATGGATTAACACTTAAATTTGTGCATCGAAATTATTGTTTATATAATCTGCCTCAAGCTGGGCAAAAGCTGGACAATTAGCCTGGTCTATAGTAGACTCATTTTAAATCCAGTCACAAGATTGACTAATGATTTTTTATTGATGATCATTTATTATAATGGATGATTATTCTTACTCTTTTGTAATGCTGTTGATGATTACTATCTTATAGTTAGTTTTTTTCTTGCTGATCTCTCATGCTCATTACATTTCATAATCATTCCTTTTTTATTTAATTTTATATTTTGTTTATTTGGGGGTAATGATGGTTTTCCACCACCCAGGTTCACCCACTAGACTCTATACTGTTACAATATATAGATATGCACACACATTAGCACGTATGTAGTACATCTATAAACACATTTAAATCTTTAAAAATATAGAGTGTACCAATATATACAAATAATAGATTGAAGTTGTGTGACATTTTCGATTTTAATGATGTAAAAAGAGCAAATAGTTTAAAATGAATATGTGGACAATGGTGAGCGTGCAAGTTTTTAATAAAAAAGTTAACTATAACTGCCTTGTTTAAACCATGATACTTGCTAGGCTCATTTGTTCAAACAGTTTTAAATTATCGGATAGAGAAATCATTTTATTCATAGTTTTATATGAAAATTCTTGAAAATAAATTACAAAAATTAATTTAAAATTTTACTATTTTTTAATATACTTAGTTTTATTTTATATTTAAATAATTCCCATTATTATATGATGAGCTGTTTTAAAGGTTATGTTTCTCAAATCAAACGTTATAAAGAAACAGATTTTTAGAAATAAGAAGATTGTTAAATTTATCTCATTTTGTTAATTGATATTTACATTACACTGATATTTAGGTAGAGTTGAGACATTTTTGATTAAAATATATTTTATCACATTATGATATTAAACTTGGTTTAATCGTTCTTGAGTAAATTTTACAAGAGATAAAAAAAATCCATATGGCTTTATTGGTCAGGATTTCATAAGATTCACAGGTCAGAACTGCTAGATTTGATCCTTTGACCTCCCAATCCCAAATCAGACAGCCATCTGTGCCAAACTGCATAGAACATATGGGAGACAAATCACTGATACTCAATAAAAATCTATTAATATGTTAATTGAGCAGAACTGCATTCTTTTTAAAATCTTTGTAAAATTTATAAGTTTTTTTCTCTCTACATTTCTGATTATGTACATCATCATTATATAATTACAATTAATTTAACTCACTATATGAACTGAATCAGATGCTTGATCCGATTTAATGGTTTCATTGCCAAAAATTAAAATCTTTTATTTTTATTAAATTTTATGTTTAAAATAGATTATTCTATTTTTTTATAAAATTGATTTCTAAAATAGTTTTCTTTTACCTCTTGCTTTTACTTTTTTTTATTATCAAATTAATTAAAAGCAAGCAAACTTTTTAATTGCATTCCTATTTCTTTTATTTTAATCATTTTAGTTTGATTTTAAAAGCAGAGATTTAATTTTGTGTTTTTTTTTTATTAGAAGTTAATTCCTGGTTCGAATTCTTAATTAAGGTTGAGTGGGAGATGTAGACTTGCCCTGGAATAAGGCTTAGAATTGAACAAGAAAGTTTATGCGGGAAATAGGGTGTGGGTATAAATAACCCCAAAAATTTCAGAAATTTTAGAAGATTCTTGGCTTGACAAAGCTAGCTCTGTTTCACTGTAATTGATTCAGTCTCTTATAATTATACTTTTTGTTTCATATTAGCTTACTATGATTCATAGTATTGTCAGTTCAAACATTGAATTTCTTTTCTTAAAATTTGCTACCATAAAATGTCAAAATTCAATGCTTTATCTATGGTAACCTACAACATGCCTTGCTAAGTTAAATAAGGACGGACTCCTGAAACCCATCTGTTCTCCCATCATGCCATAAAAATCTGAAAGAAAAAGGATCCTGGAATACACTTGCCACCATGAAGAAAAAATACCTGAAAGATGAACTAAAAAATATAAATGTGTGCACTTTTGTAAAACTACATGAACTCTGCTTTACCATAAAGTAAAAAAACATTTCTTATTCTTTCCAGGATAAATAAATTTCTTTTAATTAAATCTCCGCTCAATCTAAAATAAGTGTGATGTATAAAGTTTTATTAATTATTTAATCTAATAATTTTTATATGTTTTTGCTTTTCTTTGTATTTTTATTGTCTTGGAATCTTAGCTTTAAGATTCCAAGTTTGTTTGCAATATTACTTATTTGAGAGTGTATGGTGAGTGATATTTTATATGCTTAATGTTTTCTCTGTTCTATGATTAACCCTTGATAAATACTCAGGCCAATCTTAGTAGTTTTCTTTTATTTACCGGACCTTTTTGTTTGTTTTATTTGTCATTAAACTTAATCAAACTCAGTTTGAGTTTTTTGCAGACCACTGATCTTTTGGCTGTCAGTTTATCGAGTATATTGTTCTGTTTTTCTTGATAAAGATTTTATTTTCTATAGTTCAAATTACATAATATGTAATCTTCCCTTTTCTTTTGCAAGACTAATCTTGTTTCATTTAAATGTACCTGACAATGAGCATTTTGCAGAATTATGGCATTCTTAGTTCTGATGTTTCTTTTCCAGACTAAGAAAAGCTCATCGGTGCTGTTCTGTAGATTCTCCACACACATCCATCTTTCTAAATCTCTATAGAAAAAAAGGAATTGGTTTAGGTGAACTGCTAACAGGAAGATATAAGCCCTTCTTATGTTATAGATGAGAAATGAACGTGTGAGCCTGGGTATTAAATGTTTTGATGCTCATATAACTCTCTGATAAATTAGCACATAAAAATCAAGGCCAAACTTTAGTATTTTGTTGGCTAGATTTATTTGCTTTCTTAATTTTTTTTTGTTTTAAAGTTATTTGTCAGAGCATGTACTGAGAATTTAGTGTAAAGTTATTTGTATTTTAATTATTTCACTTTCATGATATATGCTTTGGCAGACATAAATAGTTTTTTAATTTCTTATGTCTTCTATTGAGACTTTTATTTATTATATCTCAGCTCAGTTTTGGCCAGTTGTTTGGTCGGTGATTCACTCATATTATATGTCAGTCCTCCTTAAAGTAGATATTTAATGTTTTCTTCAATTTTAAATGATTTATGCCCCGGAGTATTTTCTATTTTTACTATTTCATTAAACTGGAGATTTCAGTTTTCCCCCCTTTTATAATCTATACTCCATCATATTCATTTATTATTTGTTGTGTTCTTGCATTGTAATCAACCATGAAGATCTTAAACATGATTTATCCATGCAGTAGTTCTGCAGACATGACACCATTAGTCAATAAGCTAGTGAGTGCTCGCCCATGCTGGTTTATTCATTCATGTGAGAAACTATTCTTACTTTTTATTTAGAACTTTTAAAAAGGAAACCTAAATTGCTTAGGTTAATTGCCAGCTGAAGGAATTATTCCCTCCTTTTAATTTTTTATTAGAAAATTAGATTGTTTGCCAGCATATCGATCTTTAGTTTTTGTTAGTATATGTCTGACAGAACCGTATTTAGTGTGTGTAAAGCTATATACCCGGGTCTCATTTTATACGGATTTATTTAATGCGATTTTGAAGTTATGAGATTCATGTTCCTTCTTAATATCTTTGTATGCCATTTTCTTTTATGCGATAAAAATTATTAGATCAGAAGTTGAGCTCTGATAATGCGCTATTACTTTAAATATAAATTTTGTGCATTCACGTCATATTTAAAGCAATAGCACATTATTGGAGTTTGACTTCCGTCTAATAATTTCAATATTTTCAGCACTTTATAATAGTACTGTAATAGATTTTATGCAATGAAAAAGTTAATGATTCACTTAAAATCAGGATTTCCCCATTTTATATACGCACATTAAATTTTACAAGACTATAATGTAAGTCTGTTCAAACATTATAGATGAAAAACACTATGTATGTTTGTTTTTGCATTTTAAATCATATTCTAAGTAATAAATTTTACAAGATTATAATGTAAATCTGTTCAAATGTTATGTATGTTGTTTTTGCATTTTAAATCGTGTTCTATTTTTGCTTTTTAAAAAAAGAGTATGTAATCAATTAATCATTTAGTGTCTGCAAGTTTATTTTTAAAAGGTGAGTAA
The DNA here is from genome assembly GCA_028023455.1 of Epiperipatus broadwayi. NCBI lineage: Eukaryota > Metazoa > Onychophora > Udeonychophora > Euonychophora > Peripatidae > Epiperipatus > Epiperipatus broadwayi. The sequence goes on along the minus strand of JAQFVV010000880.1, from coordinate 83,961 downwards.
TAATGGTGGGCACAATTAAATTTGCCAATTAAAATCTGATTTTTAATTGTAATTAACAATTTAAAAATTATGTAATGTGATCTGAAATTAAGGTAATGTGAAACGATGAAATTTGATATTTAAACGGAATTGAAAATTACAAAATTAAAGACAAAAATAAGAATTTAATTTTTAATTGTTAGTTTTAATTAAATTTTGCCCAACAGTGGTGAGTTGATGTCTTTTTATTATCGTAAGTCTAAGTTCTTATTTTTATTTTAAACTTTTAGTTTACTCTAACGGAGAGAAAAAAAACACCCACGAAAATGAATTTCTTTGTAAATAAAAATTTCAATTTTAGATCGCTTAGCAAAATGGGAAGGATCAACCACGATTGGAAAACATTTTAGTTGTATTTCCTCTTGACTTAGTTTAAGGAGAAGCTACAGTACCTCACATCACATCACATCATGATGAATCTGATGTCTCAAGTAGCGATAATGATTAAAATACCATACATGTATAAAAAATGTAAATTACGCATAAAAATATATTGTTTTGAATAAAATTAAATACTGTAGTTAATAAAAAAAATAAATAAGTTTGTCTTGTTTCAATTTTTTTTAAATTTGAAATTTTTTATTAATCATATTTATTTTCTTATTTTTTAATGCAAATTTTAAAGTAATTTTACATTGTTGCTTTGCTTTTATGCAATTTTTGGAAAATTACAGTATGTATCACCCATTTTTCAAGGTAAGTTAAGTCTTGCGATTTCTTTTGTGTGCATCTTCTGAGGAATCTATCTACTGCATAAAATGAGACCCAGGTGTACTTTAAAATTTTATATTTCTCTTAATAAAACTTTAAAATTATTTAAACTTAATTTGGCTGATGTTTGTCTTAGTGCTTTTGTTTTCTCAATTGTCTGAACAATATTCATGAGCTCTTGTTATCTCCCTGAGTTTAGTTGGCATAAACCATCATCACCATCCACTTTTGATCATGGTAAACAAATTTTCACTGTGATGTGATGTACTGTGACTTCTCCTTAAATGGAGTCAGGAATCTCTCAGCAACTATGACACTTTACCTTCGACTTTCATTCTCCACTCTAAGCTTTTCCATAATCTGCTCCATCCCATTTCCACAACATAATCTTTGTCAAGTCTATGTCCTTTATATCTAAATCCTCTTTATCTTTTCCCAAACCCAGCATAAAAACCAATAACCCACTTTCTGTATAATCATTTTGTTCATATTTATTCTTCCATAACATCATTATTTGCACCCTTTCTACTTTCAAGCATTTACATTCAATCAACAGGTGCCTAATATTTTGTATGCTTTCCTTACACAATTTGCAGACTAAATCACTCATATTTTTCCATTTACATGTATATTTTCTTGTTGCTAAAGATTCCGCTCAAGTCTTAAACAATAAACTACTTTCCTTACTATTATCATAAATTAACTCGCACCCAATGTTCTGTTTATTTCTATAAATATTAAACTCTTCTTACTCTTCATTCTAGTTCTCTATCTCTCCAACTCCCTATTCTTTATTAATGTATTTATTCTTTTATTCCATTCATTGTCACTATAACACTCAACAATTCTCCTAACACAATCATCCCACATTTTATACAAGTATACTGATATAAATTTCTTTATCCAAATCTTTTGCACACCACATTACCTTTCTCACCCATCTTGTTGCCTACCTTTTATTCATAACCCAATTAAATACTATTTGGCTATTCTTTTATTATTCATAAACTGCAACCTACCAAACATTTTCATTTTACTTTTTGCATCTCTCATATAAAAACTTACCAGCCCATTTTTTCTTGAATTGCCTCCTTTGCTGTCCACACCTCTGCATCTAATGCATGTCTTCCTACTTCCCTTTGTACTTTCTCTAAGTAATCTAATACCCTTTAATAACACATAACACATCATTATTATATGTTAACCCTGCTACTGCAATTCCCTTTCATACAATTCTAGCTACATCGTATTCATTATATGAAAACAGTGTTAATTTCTTTACCAAACCCTTTCTTTTCTTTGCTTCATTTACCAATTTTCTCCCATTCATCCAAGCAATTTTCCTGATTACTTAAGATGATTCCCAAATAAATATATCTATCCACCACACTTAACTTTATATTCCCCAATAAAAATTCTACATCTTATCTTTCCCCAGTATTAACCATCATTATATTTGATTTTTCTTCATTAAATTTAATCCCCATCTCTTTATGCACCCATGCACATGTTCTCAGCATAGCTTCCATATCTCCTCTTCTTTCTGCACACAAAAAATATCATCTGCAAAAAAAGATCCGACAAAGTATATAGTCCTTTACCACTTATTAACGATATCTCTATCCCTCTTCCTAGTATTTCTATTGCTTTCTCCATTTCACTCAAATAAACAAAAACAAAATAGGTGACATAGGACATCCTTGCCTTAGTAACACCCCATTTTTAACTTTAACTGATTCTATATCCCCTAATTGATAAGTATAGTAATTATTTTCATATAATTTCTTAATAATATTTACTAAAGCTTCATCCATTCCCAAACTCGCTAATCTTACCCATAATCTATTTCTATTTACTCTATCATATGCCTTCTCTATATCTATAAAACTCATATATAACAATATACCTGAATTCCTACTTATATCCATAAGTTGTGTACTACAAATAAACAATCTCCTATATCTGATCTAAAACCTCCTTGAATTTCCCCCACTACATTATTTTTTTCCTTCCATTTTACAACTCTTCCAGCCATTATATATGAGAAAACTTTATATAAAACTGATGTTACCCTATTGGTTTATAATTATTTAACTTTCTATGATCCTTATCCTTTCCTTTAAATAATAATCTTACTCTTGTATTACTCCAATTGCTCGGAAAAACTCTATTCTGTCCCATCTTGTTAAAACAGGATAATAACTTTACTTTTGCCCTATATCCTAAATTCATTACCATCTCTATTACCTATTCATCTAAACCTCTTGCCTTTCCAGTTTTCAATTTCTTCTCTACCTCATTCAGTCCATTTTTTGTAAACCTAATAGTTCCATTACTATATGCTTTCATGTTTTCTATCCTTCACATCTAACATCTTTTCTATATTCATTACTTATCTATTTAAGATTCTCTTTAAATCTTCTCTATTTACAGCAATATATATTTCCAGCATGTGATTTCAAGTATTCGGTGTAAATATGTGATACTTATGCTAATTTTGATGCAGATTCATGTTTTTTAGTCTTCGTAAAAATGAATATAAAATCTTAATTTATAAGGACTTATAATGAAAAATAATAAATATAATGTATTGCCATAAGTAATAAGCTAATGAATAAAAGATCTTGGATGGAATTAAAAAAACAGTCTTTTCCATAAACATGGTTCTATATAGTTGGTTAATAAGGGACAAATCCCAAATGATGCAGGTGGCTATAAGTTCAGCCTTGCACATAGATTATGGTAGTCTTTTTTCTTTATCTTATTCTCATAATGAGGGCTTGTAGAAGGAAAGATTTTTCTTATAGTAGGCAATATGCAACACTTCTATTTTATTGTTATACGCTAATTATGCATAAATATATTTTAGTTGTAATAGTTACAAAAGCAATATCTATCTATATAGAAAAAATATATATGTAAAATAGCAAGTAATAAAATAAATTTAGAATTATTAATTTTCCTTTTGACTAACAAAACACAACAATTGGTAGTGAGAAGAGATGAAGTTAAGCTCATTTGAATAATTTGATATCATCTACTAAATAACTAGATTGTATATGTCTATTTCAGATTGTTTATAAATGCTAATGGAATTATTAAGACTAAAATTAAACTGGTAATGTTAGTAAGTGTATGTGGGAAAGGCAGTAAATTATTATCTCTTGTTTTTGCTATAAGAAATTAACTATATTACAATGTTATCAGTTTTATTTAAGAACTCAATAATATTATTAAAAACTATAGATTTCATGACCGTATTTAAAACGTAGCTAATACTAATGATTTTTATATTTTTTCAGATAAAGCATTTAGAAACAAGTTTGTCAATGAGTGAAAGAATATAATGCAGTATTAAGATGTTTGAAATATATAAACCACATTTTATTCAGCTTTAGCTCAGACAATTCTTATTGAACTGCAACAAATTTAGCTGTACTATTGTTATATGGAAATTCAAAAATAAACAGCACATAAGAGTTATCACAATCTAGAAGCATACTATTGCAGAAAAGAAATCTGCAAATTTTTTAATAAATTAAATCACTTAGAAAAAAGCATTTTAAAATAAAAATTGCCATTTTTATAGTTTATTAAAAAACCGGGAGAAGAGAAGGGGGTAAATAAAACAAAAGGGTTTGCCAAAAAGCTGTTTTAATTTTATTAATTTAGATATTGAAGTGAATAGATAGAGTGAATATGTTATTGAAAGTCATAATTTATATTTTCGCACCATTATTTAAAAGATAAGCACAACATTCTTCCCAACTAGTTGAAATATCATCATTATAATGCCATATTATATAATATTACAATATCGTTTTCAGATTCATATATTTCTTTCAAAACATCAAAAAGAATTTAAGTGTTTTCAATCACTCAATGTCTGTATCTTTCTTGCATTTTAAAGCACCAATTATTTTTGGGACTATTTGTCAATTGTTGAAACTTCTGCCTTTAAATATCTATATTGTTTTTGACACTCTACATTTAATTTATTATTCTACTAAGCAGAAAATTCACATATGTCCTTTCAATCAATTATCTTATTAAAGAATCATTGTTAGACAACTAGTTTCAGATTCCTCTTTTTAGTGAACTAGATAATAATTTTACTTATAATACAACATACCATAATTTTTTATGCTTTAGTAACATAACAATTATGAAAACCCAAACGAGCACTTTTAGTGGTCAATAGTTATTGAGTTTGGCAGAGGTAGTAGATGCTGCTAAAGAACACTCATCAAATTTTTTGCAACTACTGTATTCAAAAGAAAGTGAAAGCTATTTATTTATTTTCAGAATCACAAAAACTTTATTATGAAAAGGAAGTGTTGAAGCAGTCAATCTTAGCTTAAGATTGAGCTTCATGTTTCCATCTACTAACCTATGTTTAAATCTTACCAAAATCACACTTTTCTTTATGTTTGCCGTAATATCATATAAATACAATTTATCCAAACTTCAAACACTTTTTAGCAAAACTTTATTTGTACATACACGTGTATGTACAAATAAATACAATTTATCCAAACTTCAAACACTTTTTAGCAAAACTTTATTTGTACATACACGTGTATGTACAAATAAAGTTTTGTTAAAAAGTGTTTGAAGTTTGGATAAATTGTATTTATTTCTATGTTTAAATCCCTATTGCCCATCCCGTTCCTTTTGTCGTATATATATATTTCATGTATATATTTGAGATGCGCGCCTAAATTATAAAATTTAATGTTTCAATAACATGTTTTAAAATTATTATTAATTCTTTTTATTAATTATTAGTTCTTTTTTATTAAAGTATTATAGATGCGGCTCAAATATATATATAGGAGCAAAATTTACTAACAAAATATTGATGTTTTTAAATATTTATTATATGTCATTTTTAACTTTTTCTTTTTAAATTGCTTGTTTTTCTATTAAACTGTATATTTTTTTATAAAATCCAATATGGAAGATGTGACTGTTGTTAATTGTCCAAAAATAATTAAAGGGAGGTATTTTTTAATTAAAGTTTTACTTAAAATAAATGGGATTAAGTAGATTAAAGATTTTCTTTTGTTAAAAACATATTGTTAAATCTATTTCTAATCTGGAAATAGATTTGAATTTATTTTTGGATGTTATCTTACTGTTTCATCTTCAAAAACAACTGATAAAAGAAAAAGTATAAAATGACTGAATTTTGAATCAGATTATATTAGCTACTCTAGTGAAATGATTGTTAACATCGCGGTGAAACTTAAAATGATGTAGCAGTAAATCCACCACTCTTCTCAACCCTATGGCTCATCATCTGCCGCTACTGTAATATCCTGCTGCCATGAAATGAAGAAAGGTCTAAAAAGAACTTTAGAATGCTAATAGAAGTTTCCTGCCACCGAAGTACTTGCATTTCAATCGCCGTGCACGTGCCATACTTTAAAATGGATTCTTAAAATTGCAAGGTAAATTTCCAAGCCGCCACCTAATAGTCAATTTAGTCTAAATAATCTATCAAGATCTCTTCTCATGTATTCTTTAACTTTGCCTTTTTTATATATATATATCTGTGAATGTAATTTTGCTCTCAAATGATTTCTTTATATCTAATCCTATCTCATATGCTTTTAACCTTCCTTAACTTTGGGGTGGTCATTTATTTATAGCTATTTATTACTTGAGTTTATATATATGCTTTTTTTTATTAATTTGCTAATCTCAAACAAACTGGTGATTTTTAATTTATAAAAATCTTTTCTGTCATTTTTTAAGTAAACCTTCACGAAGCAAGTTATTAACGTCCATTTAAAACAATGCATTATTAATTAATATATTCGCCAGATTGTTTTTCGAGTCAACATTTTATTTATGATAAAAATGTATTTGTTTAACTCTGGGGTTTCTACCTGGAAAATCCTGAACTCAAGCTAATTAACGCTCTGAAACATTTATTTTATAATTATTTATTAAATTCTGAAAGGGTGACTTATAATTTGTTTCCTATATAACTGCTAATCTTACTTCATTTTTCATACTCTTAAAATTTCAAATCTTGTATTTAAATATTTCAGTTATTGTAAAATCAATGAAGATGGGATTGTTTTATTTTAAATAACAGAAAAAGGGATGGAGGAAAATCTTAATGTTTCTTTTACTAGGTAAAATCTTAATGTATATTTTATTAAATGAAATATTCTCTCTCTATATATATTATAATTGCATGGTGTATTATCAAGGGTCATTTATTTTAAAGCAGTAAAATTTATTCAATGTTGTTAGAGACATGTATCATTACTGCATTTCTGACATTTGGCCGATCTTCGTGTTCTATATATATGTGCTTCTTAATCTGGGGGTTACGACAAGTTCGAACCCATAGATTTCTTCTCGTTCCATAGATAGTTGAGCTATCTGGAACCACATTTATTCCGTATCAAATGCCTCTGGCGGTGATCCCGTAAGTTTGGCACACGCTATGCATATTCACTTCGTAGATAAAAGGCCTCTCGCGACGGTTATACCAGCAAAAGTCTGGGCCACGCCATGCCTATCCACTTTTCTCTAAGCACTACCCAAGAAGGGGGTGTGAGACTTCGTTTTTCATCCAGCAGCACGACCTTTTCCTCTTAGTTATTTTAGGCTATTATGTTGGCACCGCAAATTTATTTGTATTAGTATTTCTTTTGCTTCATGACCCAGTTTTAATGCTCTAATATTAAAATTAAGCTTTGCTTAAAAGATATATATAAATGCCAATTACTTCTATTTATTAATTAAGTTTATTTCAATCATATACAATCTCACCATCGTGATTTATATATCTATATTTAAGAGTATCTATATGCCTTGGAGAAAATAAAGCGTTTGTCTTACTATCGTTAAAATGATTTTTCATTAAATATTTTGTCATAGTTTCAAATATAATCTTTCAACTGTCTTTTGCTTATTTTCACGACCTCAATGGCATGAAAATAATTTATATCATATGTATAATGAATTTCAGAACGCTCCCCTAAATCATATGTTAGTCACCACATTTCATAACCGTAAATCAAAGCGTTAATAGCAATATTATGTAATTCTTTCTAATATTCGATTGGCATTTTAATATTGGACCCAACAAAGATGTGTGTTTATTTGTAATATATATTATTTAGCTAATAAAGAGCATATGAGAAATAATAGCATGAATGACACTATGTAATCATCTACCACTTGCTCATTCACATACACTAATGTATATAATTTATCAATGTATGTAAATAATTTATTATATTAAACTATATTTTTTTGTGTGTAACTTATTTGAGTAGTTCGAATTCCTTTTCTCCACTTCCACATATTACAGCCATGCTTATGTATATTTTAATATAGTCATAGTTAATAGATGTCTCATTGTGTTGCTGAGCTTTGCTAGTCGGCCGGATTAAGATTAATTCTCAGGTGCCATCACTATTATGTTATTCTTTAGGTGTTTGATCTGGGGCTTAGAAAGTGGGTTCGAATTCAGGCTGGTCCCTGACCTAAATCTTGGACTTGACTGGGTTTGAAGAACATTTTGTGAGTTCCAGCTCATGTTAGATGGATAAACATGTTTTGACGGGCACAGTGTATTAGTAAAATCAGATCTATTATTTTTTGTGACTAAAAGTGATTATAAATATTTTTCTAATAGTTTTATAAAATATCTTAGAAGATTGTTTTGAGGTCGATCAGAATATTTTTGAATTAAAAAAAGACTAATTCAACCTAAAGTTAATGTATAAATTCCAATAAATATTCAACTTACTAAAAATTTACAAAAATGGAAAATTGTGCACTCAAACTATTTCCGAAATATATAATTCAGAGATCCCCAAAATGACCAAAAAGTAGAATTAGTTAAAAATTAGTCTTTTTAAAAAAATATCTTCGTTTTATTAATTATAACTTAATAAAAATACAAAGAGAGAAATTCAGAAGGTTAACGGTTAAAATTTTTTCCAGTTTGTGCATTAAAATAAGATTTGAAGGGAAATTTAGTTTCAAATAACAACTTTATTCACACTAAGAAGATACATATGGATATCATTTAACCTCTTTTTATTATAGGTTACATGCTTACAATGTACAGTTGCTCTACAATGAAAACAATAAATAAAAAAACTAATGGTAAAAAATATAAAAAAATTACATTAATATAATTCATTATTTATGCAAAAAATAAATAATGCAAAACTATTAATATACACATTAAAAAAAATCTTGAAATTACGCACATAATCAGACAATTTTTTTTAAAAAAAAAAGAGAAAGTTTATTAGAATTAGTTAACCTAATAAGTTTAAATTTTTTAGCAGTTCTGGTAGAAGAAAGATAAGGTACCAATATACTTTGCTTCTTATATTCTATTTTATCTTTAGTTAAATCTTTAAACACTGCTTAAACTTCAAAAAAGAATACTGAGATAACTAACTGATGAATTTAAGATTCTTTAGATTTAAAAAAGGGATTTATAATATTACATAATTTATAAATTTAATGAGTAATCTAAAACCTCTTATTACTTGTTATTGATAGGCCTTTTTTATATTTTTATAAACTTAATATTTTTGTTTTTTCAATTTTTTATTTGGTTTTGAGAAAATTAGAGGGGGGGGGGGCAGAGGGGAGAGGGGGAATAAGTCAATTGTAAGTTTTCAAAGTTTATTTTGATTTCTTAGAATACTTAAAATTAATTTATATAGAATTTCAAACAATTACTTCTTATTGGTAATTGATATATTTGTTTGGAATTTTTATTCTTATCTTTAAAATTTTTAAATTTCTTTCTTATTTGGTTTTTAAAAAATGAAGGGGAGGGGATATGATAAATTGTAAGTGTTGAAAAATAATATCTGTCAACTCCGTTCAATACAAATTATAAATAAACAACAATCTAAATAAAAATGAACTGGTTGACTTTGGAACAACAACAACAATAAATTAAAAGAAGGTTAAAATGAAAACATTTCTTATTTATTTGGATTCCTACCACTTAGTAATTGTTTTCTTTTTATTTCACAAAACTAAAAAAAAAGACATCAATGCATCATATGGACAGAATAATTTGGCATCCATGACATAAATGGACAATGCAAAACAATTTAAATGAACAAATTTCAAGTACAACATTTTCATTTTTTTTGAAATAAAACTGTTTTAACAATATCAATGAAGACTAAAAAGTTTGTTTAAAAATTAATTTCTTAAAAAAAAGCATTTCATTTTTATTTTTTAGTTTTCTGTGTATTTTTGAACTATTTCCGAATCTAAGTTTTAGATAGTAAAATATGCTGAATTTTAAATTTATTAAGTAGTTATCTCAGAATTATTTCATGACATAGATGTAATGTTTTAAAGAAACAAAGAAAAAATAAAATGCAGATAGCCAAATAGATCGATACCAAAAATAACTTTTTGATGAAGCAGTAGTTTGATTGTTATAAAAAAATGATAGATCTCAAAAAATTGCATCTTAGAAAAGTGGAAATATCTTTTATTTTGTAAATGTATTACTAATATTCAATAATTAATTTTTATGAATGTCAAAAAAATATTCAAGTCTAAGACGCGATTATAGCAAGTTCTTGTCATTTTACTGCTGCACTAAATACACAAGATTAAAAAATAATAAATGATTATTTGCTTGAATTCTATTACTTTATCTTTGTAGTACACTGTACATGATTAAAAATTATAAATGATTAGCTGTTTAGAAGACCATGTTATATTTGAGAGTTAGAAATGATAGTAAGCTTAAACATTGATGAGAAATAAACTTAAAATAAATGCAATAATAAAACAACCTTATTCCAACTAAAAACGTTACATAAATAGTATGAAAAAACAATATTATAATTGTAAAATAAAATTTATGAAAGATAAAATGGAAGATTTCTTTGCATCTTTTTTTTTGCTATTTTGGATATATATTTAAATAGTTCTTGTCTTTATGAATAAATAATTAAATTAAAATATTTTTGATCAAATACAATCTAGGTTTTGTAATAATAGTTAATAATACCATATAATTAAACTTACCTCTATTATAAAGACCTTGAGTTAAGATTACTTTTTTTTCAATCCTATTAGCTTCATGCCGCAAAGTGTGAGTATTTCCTCGAATACTACCTACATCTGGCAGAAGAGTCAAATAAACATTGAGATATTTATTTCAAAATATCTGAATTTTGCAATACCATTATTTTTAAAACAAATTAAAAATTGAAAAGCATATTTAATATAAATTAAATAATTTAATTGTATTCAAAATAAATTACAAAATTATTGTGTTAATTTTAAATGTAAGGAAGGACAATATATAAACCTTATATGTAAATAGTAGTATGTCAATGCATCTTAAAGACAAGGCGTAGCTGTTTCAAAAGAAATGCATTTTGTCAACAACTGTGTAGAATATAATGAATGCAACTTAAATCATATATATATATATATATTGTACCAATATTGAATATTGGCACATGATAATTTATCTAAAAAAAATTATTAAAATAACCTTTCATAAAAGAAAACATACTTAAAAGTCTAATAGTTTTCTATCATTAGTTTTTGAAATAAAAGTTAGAAAATAATTGATTAAAAGGGGAATGGAGAGTTTTTGTTAGGAAAGTTAAACTAAAAGTTTTATAAAAGGAAGTAGAGTTTATTATTATTAATCGAAATATAATTTAAAGTTTAGAAAATACAAATCTCTTTTCATTTGAATTAAAGAAAAAGTAATCTTAAAACTAGTTATATATGTGTGTATATATGTGCGATTGTAAATAAATAAAAATGTATGCGTAATAAATATTAAAATGAAATAAAAAAAGATTATCATTAAAAACACAGCGATGGCTATTAATTAAAATATAAAACAACAGGATTAAAAAGCTTGTTTCCAAAGGATTAGCTACTAATTCAAATTATATATAACAACACATTTTGCATGGCTATTACTAACTAAACGATCTTCCAAAACACGTTGTCAAAGGATTATCAATGGAATTTCGACAACAGATATTGCCAGAGGATATTACAAGGACAACACATCGCAGGTATAAATAGACTTTTTATCAGACAAAAGATTGAGTCAGTTAAGTCAAGAGAGGACAATCAGTTGAGTTAATTGTATCCAGAAACAAAATGCAGTGCTGAGCAGCTTTTGGGAACACACATTTTTCCACAGCCTGAAGTCTGATGAAAACAGCAAGATCTGCCCGTGAAATAATGTCAGCATAACAACTTGGAAATCTCCATCAATATCTAATTGTCTCCAATAGTAATAATCATGAATAATAAGGAAACTCATCAAGGAAACATTCCAGCTGGCTGGAAGTATTTGTAATGGAAGCAGCAAACAAGAAGAAAACAAAGTTCTAAATCTACATTCAAAATCCTAGGTAAAACATTTGCTTATTTTTGTTTATACCATAATAGCCATTGCATTAATTCATAAAACCTCCAGAGACAAGTAATTTGAACTCTATAAGCATGCATAAAATGAACTATTGATGTGCATGTTTGTGAATGCTATATGATTTTATAAACATCAAACATTATTTATGCTTTCTCATAAGAGATATATTATAGCGTGTTAATTTAAAATATGCATGTGTTATATTAGATTTATAAAATGTTTAAAATTAGTAAATGTTAGTTAATAAATTGTCTTTAAAATTAAACTTTATTTGTTGGTCAATTCCTTTTATCAACTCTTTTACCAATCTCTCTTACAATTCTTTTCACCACTAATTATGTATAATCTGTTAGTGATTACAAGTAACTGAGCTAGTCTATATGTAAAACTTAGGCATTGAATTAGTGGCCATTGTTCAAAGTGCATTATTTATTCATTCTTGGATAATTAACTGGCACCCATGTTTATACAAAACAAAAAAGTGCTTTGAACTCTGGTATTGAACTCAACAGTCAAGAAGAAGTTATGTCCTGGAAATGTAACACTAGTTATATATTTTATAGCTATTGTTAGGGCATAATGCTCTCTGAGTGTGTTTTTCTCTGCCTAAGAGACCGGTGTTTCAATAGACCCATTTCAAACTCGGTACAAATGGCGCCCAATGTGGGGCTGGACCTAAGAAAAAAATAGTAATTAAATACTTTGTTTCTTGTTTAAAAATAAAAATCTTAAAGAAAATCTAAATTATGTATTTAAAGTTGTTTAATTTTAAAAAAAGAATTGACCGAAAACTTTTTTTTTTAATGAAAAGAGATTTATGCTATTTACATTATTTAAAATAAATGATTCTGTTAAATCAGAGACAAATGGGTATTATGGGTGAAGCTGAAGCATTAAGATCGGGTAGAAAAATAGACAAAAAAGGTAATGTTAGCATGTGTTTCTGTCTTAGTAAAAAAGAAATAAATAAACAACTCGTATTTAAATTTAGCCAAAAAATATTGTTTTGAAAATGGAGGAAAAAGGGAAAAAAGAAATATCTGAGATGCAGATGATGAAGAAAATGATGATAGACCTGATGAATATGATGAAAGAAATCATGCAAGATCGGAAAGAATTCATTGCAAAAATAAGTGAAAGGAGACATGAGAGAACAGGAAAGGTAGAGAAGAACCAAGAAGTTATAGAGTTAGATTTAATTAAAGAAAGTCAGGAAGTTGAAAAGAAAGTTGACATGATAAAAGACATAAAAATTGAATTAGAACTAGATAGCATTCAAACAGAGAAGACTGAAATAGAAATTAAAGCAGAACAGGATAGTGCTAAGACAGAGGAAAATATAGATCAAGAAATAGAAGAGAGACATAAGTTCAAGGTAGAAGATAGCATTGAAAAGTTTTTACAAAAATTTAAAAAGGTTAAAGTAAAAGTTCGTGTTGGTTTTAAACGTAGATTTAAAATAAAAAGAAAGTGTAGGAAAAAATATTCACGGTTAGGAAAAATACGAGGTCTGCAAAGCTTAAAGGTTTTCTTATTTACAAGGTTGAAAATAGAATAGAAAGAGAAAGAGATAAAGTAATAAAGTATAAAAATGGGATAGATAAGAGAGAAAAGTTAGTTTATTATTATAGAGTTAGTATGTAGAAAGAAGGAACCGCCTGACATAGTTTAAAAGTTAGTTAAGGGTCGGAATATTAAAGTAAACGGAAATAATAAGGACCGGAAATGGACTGTGAGTTTAATATAATTATTTTGACATAGGTGAAAAGCCTGAATTAGAATTTCTCTATTTAAAATGATGGATTGTTTTGTCAAATAATAATAATGGAGGCTTCATAAAATAAAAGATTTTTTTCTCTATGCACATATTAATTAAGGAAATGCTCGTAAATGAACTGTTCAAATAAATAAAAAATCAATAAAATCAAGTTAAATAAATAAGTACAATATGTCTGTAAAAAGTAAATAAAATATTCGTAGTAAAATAAAGTAAGTTGTTTTTGAATATACGCAAGTTAATAAAGGAAGTAAAGAAATGATTTAAGGTTTAATGTAATCAAGTCAAATAAAATAAATAAAAGTATTTGTATAATAATGGATCCTAATATAATAAAAATAGTTTTTCTGAATACACGCACATAGATAAAGAAGTTAAAATATTGGTTTAAAAATAGTATCATAAAACTAATATTTAAAATGTTCATAAGGGTTTGAAAATAATATTCGAGATTAGATTAATATAAATAAATATGAAAACTGATGTCCATGGTAGTTTAGAATAATATTGTGAGATTAGATTAATACAAATGTTAAAGTAATGTTCATATGAATTTAAAAATAATGTTGTAAGATTAATAATATAAATGAAAGTCAATCTAAGTTATATTAGGAGTGTATAAGGGTTTGAAATTAAGGGATGAGGGTAGTATAGTAATAAGTTTAGATAAGGATAAGTTTAAAGCTGTCATCTGGATAAAATTTAGCACCCATAATGGATTGGCAGGAATCATTCTTCTTTTAAAATGCGCATTGGCAACAACCAGAGTAAGTCGTAAGTATCTTTTTCAGGGTCCCCATATCTCGTACCTCATTTTCCAAAGCATAAATCGGAAATGGACAGTTGAAAATTCTTGCCATTCACAGCAACCTCTTCTTAGTCAAAGTCCAATCAAGAGAATTGGCAATCGTATCCCAAAGCATAAGTTGAAAATGGACAGTTGAAAATTCCTGCCATTCGCAGCGACCTTTTCTTAGTCAAAGTCTGATCAAGAGAATTGGCAGGCGAAGATTCATTTATAAAAGATCCCTGTGCCACAAAATTAGTTTGTTCTTGTGGTCACTATCCAGAACTCAGAACATTGTAAGCAATGTTGCCAGCATCGAAAGAAGAAAAGTATCAATTGAGATTTCCCTTAGTATGGAAAGCAAAAGATATCAAAAAGGCAAACTTAGAAAATAATAAATTAAGATTTAAAGTTGTCAGAGATAAAATGGTCAAAAAATGATGCATTGTACTCTCAAACGGGGATGGTGTAATGTACAATATTGAATATTGGCACATGATAATTTATCTAAAAAAAATTATTAAAATAACCTTTTGTAAAAGAAAACGTATTTAAAAGTCTAATAGTTTTCTATCATTAGTTTTTGAAATAAAAGTTAGAAAATAATTTATTATAAGGGGGGGAGGGAAAGTTTTGGTTAGGAAAGTTAAACTAAAAGTTTTATAAAAGGAAGTAGAGTTTATTATTATTAATTGAAATATAATTTAAAGTTTAGAAAATACAAATCTCTTTTCAATTGAATTAAAGAAAAAGTAATCTTAAAACTAGTTATATATGTGCATATATATGTGCGATTGTAAATAAATAAAAATGTATGCATAATAAATATTAAAATGAAATAAAAGAAGATTATCATTAAAAACACAGCAATGGCTATTAATTAAAATATAAAACAACAAGATTAAAAAACTTGTCTCCAAAGGATTAGCTACTAATTCAAATTATATATAACAACACATTTTGCATGGCTATTACTAACTAAACAATCTTCCAAAACACATTTTCAAAGGATTATCAATGGAATTTCGACAACAGATATTGCCAGAGGATATTACAAAGACAACACGTTGCAGGTATAAATAGACCTTTTTTTTATTGGACAAAAATTGAGTCAGTTAAGTCAAGAGAGGTCAATCAGTTGAGTTAATTGTATCCAGAAACAAAATGCAGTGCTGAGCAGCTTTTGGGAACACACGTTTCTCCACAGCCTGAAGTCTGATGAAAACAGCAAGATCTGCCCGTGAAGTAATGTCAGCATAACAACTTGGAAATCTCCATCAATATCTAATTGTCTCCAATAGTAATAATCATGAATAATAAGGAAACTCATCAAGGAAACATCCCAGCCTGCTGAAAGTATTAGTAATGGAAGCAGCAAACAAGAAGAAAACAAAGTTCTAAATCTATGTTCAAAATCCTAGGTAAAACATTTGCTTATTTTTGTTTATACCATAATAGCCATTGCATTAATTCGTAAAGCCTCCAGAGACAAGTAATTTGAACTCTATAAGCATGCATAAAATGAACTATTGATGTGCGTGTTTGTGAATGCTATATGATTTTATAAATATCAAACATTTATGCTTTCTCATAAGAGATATATTATAGTGTGTTAATTTAAAATATGTGGGTGTTATATTAGATTTATAAAAAGTTTAAAATTAGTAAATGTTAGTTAATAAATTGTCTTTAAAATTAAACTTTATTTGTTGGTCAATTCCTTTTATCAATTCTTTTACCAATCTCTCTTACAATTCTTTTCACCACTAATTATGTATAATCTGTTAGTGATTACAAGTAACTGAGCTAGTCTATGGGTAAAACTTAGGTGTTGAGTTAGTGGCCATTGTTCAAAGTGCGTTATTTATTCATTCTTGGATAATTAACTGGTGCCCGTGTTTACATGAAACAAAAAAGTGCTTTGAACTCTGGTGTTGAACTCAACAGTGGAGAAGTTATGTCCTGGAAATGTAATGCTAGTTATATATTTTATAGCTATTGTTTGGGCATACATGCTCTCCGAGTGTGTTTTTCTCTGCCTAAGAGACCGGTGTTTCGATAGACCCATTTCGAACCTGGTACTATATATATATTCAAGATATTGGTTTCAACATTTGGCTCAGTATATACCTGACATATTGTGGGTGCAGTTGTAAATTTTCCAAGTAGATGAAAATTCTCAAATGGATCAAGGCACTTGATAATCTAGCTAGATATTCATTATTATCAACTTTTTAAACTGAAGGGCATAGAAAATAAAAAAAAACAGACAAACATATAAAAACCAACCACCTCAATAACTAGAATGAAGAACAATGTAATCCATTTAGTAATTCTCAATAATTGTGAAGATTTTTGAAAGAGCTTTTTCTTTTGCATATGATTACTATAACCAGTAAATTAACTAGTACCTATTGTGTAAGTAGTTAAAATAAATATTACCATTTTAAGTATGTAATTTATAGTAATAATATATATATTTAAGGTAAAATAGCTTTTTGTAAATAACCAAATACAGGATACAGACCTTACCAATAATTTAAAAGAGAAGGCAGAACTCACTAGGTTTTCCAATTGCCATGAAATGATGGTTTGAATGGTTTTCCATTATTGTTTCAAATTCTAGACAAAAATATCTAGATCACTTTTATCACATTGAATGATTGTCTAGGATAGGAAACTATCCAGTTTATTTGTGTCAGAATTTGAATTGAGGTTGTAGACATGGCAGGTGAATGTGTTAGCTCTGCACTATGAGATAAATCATATATATTTTAACGGTCGGGGAGGAGTCTGTGAATGTATCTGCCATATGAGGGCACTATCTAGGCATTTCAATCTAGAAAAATTTATATAGTAGGCAGATATGTAAGTTAAGATTCAAAAAAATCTTATATATATATTATTCTGACCGTTTGCCCAATGTCACTAGCTCATAGAGTAGCAGAGATCTAAACATTAATATTTAAAACAATAAAATAAAAAAAGCCACTGCCAGTAATTAACACACAAATAGATTTTATTAACGCACATTTAAAATTGAGGAATAAATTTATTTTAACATTAATAATTTTTTTTTTTTAATTTTAAATTCAAATTATTATTTAAATAGACCGCACAGATGGATATTTAAATTATATTTTACTTTAGCATGTCGAGCATAGATAGTCTACATAGATTTTTTTTCACTTAAAAACTTATCAAAACATTCATTTATATTACTTTTTTTTTTTTTTTGGATTGATTACTTATTGACGTTATACGGTAATTATTTAAAAGAAAGTTCAATTGGCAAAAGTTTATACTTTACAGATTCTGAGGTCCATCTTCGTGATCACTTATATAGATTGTTTGTTCTTCCTTTTTAAAAACGAAGCCGCCACTTGCCATTCCTTTTTGGTCTTTAACTGTCATAGGGAGGTCTCAGCTGGTTGTCCGGAAAATTTAATTTTATTGCAGACTTCCACATTGTGAAAATCTGCAATATAGCTAGTTATAACGACATATTCATAGTCAGCTCTACAATTATAATAATAATCTGGCTTTTATATTTTTATTAGTCTCTTATCATCCAATCTTTGGATTCAAATGGCAAGACGTCACTAATCCTCTGGTGTTTCAATTACGGTCTGTGCTGACATTTTTGGTGTTTGCATTGGTCACTTAATTTCTTTGTACTCTCTTATCTGACCATTTAATTTATTTTAAATGTTTCAAGGGCTAGTTTGCTTTTGAACAATCATTTAATTAATAAGATAATCATTTCCATTTTCTAAGATTATAGAAATTCTTTATTATATTCTTACTTTTTTTACAACAAAAAAAAAATACTTTCAAATATTTTAATTTTTTAAAATAGTTTTTAAAGTTGTCCATCATGTGATCTATATATATTAAACAACTTTTAATTTTCAGTTTTTTAAGTTTTTTTTTTTTTAATGAATCAAATTTTATTTACGATCTTTTTATTTTCATTTTAAAATAATGTAACTCCGTTACATATCAGTAAACTTCCTCAAAAACAAAAACATTAAAAAAAAAAGAATTTACTTAGTGTTAGTAATGACGATACACAAACTGATTAACTAAATTTTTTTTAAAAGGACAAAACTTTGGTTATTAATGAAAAGACATAACTTTGTTAGTAATTACAAGAAAAAAAAATGCTGACTATTCAGTCCTTTTCACCCCAGCTGAGATTACACCTCCTCCCTCAAGAGTTCCCTTTTCCCTACATTTCATTATTAACTTAGGCAAGTCAAAGAAGTTATGTGATTTTAGACTTTTTTTTAAAAATTAAATTATGATTTATATTAATTATTACATTTTATTCCTCACATTTATTTCTACATATGCGCAATTTTCTTACTGGCAGTACTTTTTACACAAAATTCAAGTTTATAACTTTATATAATACAAAAAAGATATTCTGATTTCAGAATATTATTGGTTTAATTTTCAAGGTACTCGTTTATTAAACATCATGCCACATGCTGGGCAGCCATTTTAACGGTCGGGGAGGAGTCTGTGAATGTGTCTGCCATACGAGGGCTCCATCTAGGCATTTCAACCTAGAAAAATTTATATAGTAGGCAGATACGTAAGTTAAGGTTCAAAAAAATCTTATATATATATATTATTCTGACCGTTTGCCCAATGTCACTAGCTCATAGAGTAGCAGAGATCTAAACATTAATATTTAAAACAAAATAAAAGAAGCCACTGCCAGTAATTAACACACAAATAGATTTTATTAATGCACATTTAAAATTGAGGAATAAATTTATTTTAACATTAATAATTTTTTTTTTTAAATTTTAAATTCAAATTACTATTTAAATAGACCACACAGATGGATATTTAAATTATATTTTACTTTAGCATGTAGAGCATAGATAGTCTACATAGATTTTTTTTTCACTTAAAAACTTATCAAAACATTCATTTATATTACTTTTTTTTTGGATTGATTACTTAATGACGTTATACGGTAATTATTTAAAAGAAAGTTCAATTGGCAAAAGTTTATACTTTACAGATTCTGCAGATTCTGAGGTCCATCTTCATGATCACTTATATAGATTGTTTGTTCTTCCTTTTTAAAAATGAAGCTGCCACTTGCCATTCCTTTTTGGTCCCTAACTGTCATAGGGAGGTCTCAGCTGGTTGTCCGGAAAATTTAATTTTATTGCAGACTTCCACATCGTGAAAATCTGCAATATAGCTAGTTATAATGACATATTCATAGTCAGCTCTCAGATAACAATTATAATAATAATCTGGCTTTTATATTTTTATTAGTCTCTTATCATCCAATCTTTGGATTGAAATGGCAAGATGTCACTAATCCTCTGGTGTTTCAATTACGGTCCGTGCTGACATTTCTGGTGTTTGCATTGGTCATTTAATTTCTTTGTACTCTCTTATCTGACCATTTAATTTATTTTAAATGCTTCAAGGGCTAGTTTACTTTTGAACAATCATTTAATTAATAAGACAATCATTTCCATTTTCTAAGATTATAGAAATCAACATTATTTCTATTTTTAACATATCAATCTTTATTATATTCTTACTTTTTTTACAACAAAAAAAAATACTTTCAAATATTTTTATTTTTAAAATAGTTTTTAAAGTTGTCCATCATGCGATCTATATATATTAAACAACTTTTAATTTTCAGTTTTTTAAGTTTTTTTCTTTTTAATAAATCAAATTTTATTTACGATCTTTTTATTTTCATTTTAAAATAATGTAACGGCATATATTCCATTACAATATAAATGTATAATATCCCATCACAATGAAAAAGCCTCTCTGGTAGTCTTCTAAAGGAAAACATAAAAAAATAAAGGTATTATTAAAGATTCAAATGCCAGGTTAACGAGAATTTGAATAGTTTTCATACTTGTTTTATTATTTGGCTAAGAATATCTAAAGATCACTTTAACAAAAAAAATATTGTAATACTTATTTAGACGGGCTATGATTCAGTTAACTGTAAAAAATCCTAAAACCTTAAGCTAGTATGAAATCTGTAAAAAAATACTCAGACCAGGCTTGTACTTCAGAATTTGGATAGAACAGTAAATATGATAAACAGTATTATATATATATATATATATATATATATATATATATAATATATATATATATATATATATATATATATATATATATGTTTACCATATTCTGCAACTCATAACTTTAATAGTAATTCATTTTAATAACTATCATCATCATCATTTTTAACTATTATCGATATACTGTAGGATGAAGGTCTCTTTAAGTTCTGTCCATCTTCTCCAATTTCTAGCCTCTCTTCTCTACATCATACCAGCACATTTTAAAATTTCATTCATCCATCTCACGTATGGTTTTTTCTAGGTCTTTACAATCTCTTAGAATCCATTTTATGATTTCTACTGTCTATCTATTATCATATTATCTAGCAGTATGTCAGCTCAACTCCAATTCAGTATTTTAATTCTTTCAATGATGATATTAACATCCATTTGTTTTGTCATCCATGTCTTTCATTTCTGATCGCTTCTTGTTATTCCCAACATGCATCTCTCCATACTTATTTGCATAATCTGAAGTCTCTGTATTGCTCTTTTGTTATGTGTCCAAGCCTCAGACACATAATTAACAACTGGTACTTTCTTTTCAAACATGTATAGATATTTAGATATTTTTTTTTAATATTGTTATTTCTATATCCAACCAAGTTTAATTCTATCATTAATTGCATCCATTATGTTTCAATCTGTAGTAATAATCTGATTAAGATATTTGTAGCTATTAACTTCTTCTAATTCATCATTATCAATCTTTTTTTTTCTTTTGAGAAAATCCATTGAACATTACTTTAGTCCTTTTTAACATTTACCAGTAATCCTATTTCTTAATTTCATCTGATTTCCTGAAGCTCTAAAGTATTACTTACAAAAACAGCTACATCATTTTCAAATTCTTCAAATATTGATATCTATTATTTACTGTGTAATCTATTACTAACATTTATAAAAGATACCAAGCGTTATTTTATAAATCCATCAAATCTAAAATGAATCGAATTTGTTGCATCTTCTCTGGGCTTAAGTTTTTCACTATGACTATATAGATTATTTTTTAAAAAAAATATCTCCACTAATAATCAAAGATGTAATATTTATTTGAAACATTATGGTTTATTCGATATATTTTTATCATAACAATTTTTTTAGGTTATACTAATTCATTATAATCAAAATACAGAGCTGATTTTGTGTTTGTAAATCTAAATCTTTTTATATCATTAATATGCATTGCATCAATAATAATAATAATAATAATAATAATAATAATAATAATAATAATAATAATAATAATAATAATAATAATAATAATAATAATAATAATAATAATAATAATAATAATAATAATAATAATAATAATAATAATAATAATAATAATAATAATAATAATAATAATAATAATAATAATAATAATAATAATAATAATAATAATAATAATAATAATAATAATAATAATAATAATAATAATAATAATAATAATAATAATAATAATGCCAAATGAGCTTAGACTGATATTTGTGGGACCTCTTCCCATTAAAATATTGGAAAAGATTATAAAAGATAAGATTGAGCTCCATATTTTACCAACTATCAGTGAATTGCAATTTGCAAAGAAGACCCCATCGACAGTGCAAGCAACATTGTTATTCAAGACCAGAATGATAGCCACTAGGGTGAGCAAGAAATACAGTACAGTGGTAGTGCAGATATACATTGTTCCAGGTTTCGATTTAGTGAGAATCCCTGTGCTATTAGATATGCTCAAGCAGACTTACCAAAGCTCTACTATATTTAACTGCAAACATGATATTGAACAGAGAACTCTATGTTACTATGAATGGCAAAAAATTACCCTCTTTCAACCCAATGCAACCACTGTCCCAGGGGGTCTCCCCTGAGTGCATTAATGTTTATTTATTATATCAACCCACTTATTGATAATAGCATATTCATTGGAGTTCAAATACCGGGTACAACACGGCATTTACACACATATATTTCTAAAATCAAGTTTTATTTTTTTAAGATTATCTTTTTTTTCTTTAAATAGTTTTAAATGAAGAGAGAGGGTACTTTTAATTTTATAAAACGATTTATTTCTTAAAACTTTTATCAAGTTAAGCCTTCTCTCCCTTCTAATAAATTAATAGTAACTTTTATAAATTATTTCTTTTTTTAGCGACGTGCATTTTGTTTAATAAAAAAAAACTCATTAAATTTTTTATTCTGACTTACATTTATTTATTAAAACCTTCATGGTGTTTATGAGAATTTTATTTTTAATAATTGTAAACACAATTTGAATGAACGCTCAATAATGTTACAATATATATTTACACAATTTTAATATATAAATTGTAAATCTATCTTCATATGTAAAATAAACAACACCAACAAACACAATAGTACATAATAAGAATAGAGAACAGTCTGTTATACTCCAACACAAATATATCTATAATTCCCTATGGTTCACTTCCCAGACATAGTTTAAGACTGGCAGCTTTCAAGATGATTCCTATTGGCCTCAGTTTCCCAAACACTTTGGCCCCAGTCCAGTTCAGCTGCATGCAAATACATCTGGCTTTGTCATAGAGCACTGCCACCATCACTATGAGTTTCTTTCAACTGCAATCACTTCCATCTCCTTGCAGCAGTCCTCTTGGTAACTTTGCTGAAAATTTGCTAGAAAATCAACTCTTCACATATAGCTGCTATCCAGATAATTTCTTCTGGCTGTTTTCTCAAACTCTTTGGGCCCATTCAGTTGCTGCCCATGAACACATTTTCACTGAGGGCATTGCACATTAACTGAAGCTACTGTCACTTACATCTCCCTGCAAAATAAACTGAAAAATGAACTGGAAGAATGAATCTCATTCTTTGTTGCTTATTCTCTTTATAGCTTCTAATTACTCACATAATTAATTACTTTCTTTCATATAGGGTAATGTTTTTAGATCTATAACTAATTAATTGGTGTCTTATAAATTCATTTGCATATAAGGTAATTTATAGTCTACTCCATTAATTAATTAGTCTCTTACCAAGAAATATTTGTAATCAACAAAGATTTCTTGGAATTTATCGATCGCAATTAATGTAAATTATTAAATTTATCACTTATCAGTTCGCAATCTAAATATATTTTTCTAATATTTTCTACTTTTTCTGAAGTGCACAAATTTATATTAATGTAAATATAAATATTCTTACAAAATATAACAATTATATTTTTCACTTAAAAATTATTATTGTTTACAAGTAGAAAGATAAATGAATATATTGCCTTTTTTGATTAAAAAAAGAATTCTCACTACGACAATTAAATATTTATGTGAAACCTAATTCACCACTACCAGAATTAACTAAGAAATTTAGGAAGTGAGATTGAATGTGAAGACAATAAATAAAAATTATATAAATAAATTCAGAACGTAACATATTTAAATCCTTTCATTAACCAGTAATAAATCTATAAATAAATATCCAAAGATCTCTTCCATATATGAGGAATCTTTATACAAGCATCTACCATCATGATCAATTTATAGTCACTATTCTGATTAATAATCTACTATTTGCTGTAATGATCCTTAAAAAAATGTCAATTTTTTATATAAAAATTTCCACTATTTTTTAAACAGTGGTTATTTAGGAAGACTAATGAAGTCATAGGAAACTGATTTCATGAAAACAATGCCTTCCATGTAAGATAAAATGTAATATTCACACCAAAATGAAAAATACAATATAGAGTTTATTCATTATGTTCAGTAATTAAAATGTGTTTTGATTATATATTAATCTACAGTATGTTTTGTAGCAATTTAAATGCAATATAAAAATGTGACTACTGTATATGACCGATGTTTATCCAGTATTCTTGAAAAACAATCTATATTGTAATTTGTGAAGCACTAAGAATAAATAAACTTTCACTATAACTAGAAAAAAGTATAAATTTAAATCAGGACAATACATTATCAAAAATAAACTTTGATCATATATAGCAACAAAGTTCTTTAAAAATAGATTTTGAAATAAGTACGATAACTAAAATACATTTACTCAATCAATTTTTAATATTTTTCTAAAACTAATTGCATTCAAAACAAAAATAATTTTATTGTAAATCTAAATTATTTTGCTAAATAAAAATAAAAATAAAACTTAATTCATATATTGTGCAATTAATAATTATATTTATGTAATCAAAGGTTCTAAACATAAGTTGAAAATATAATTTGCTTGATTAATTTTTGTTATTATCCTCATAATTCATCCATAACAAGATTTCTGATATCTTCAAAACAACGATACTTTTATTGGCAATCCAAAAAATATTGATTAGAAAAAAGGTAAAAAAAAAAAAATAGTTAAAAAAACTTCATAACATACATCAACAAAATACATTAGTAATAAATTTTAAAATGTGTATATTATATCAAAAAAAATTTTCATTTAACTAATTTATCTTTTTAATTAGTATTTTCTGCAGGAAGAATGACTCAAAATCTAAATAAAAATGATATATATTATAATAGTTGTTGATGTTATTTTGTCAATCAAGTGTAACATCTGCTATAAATTAAATAGTTCAAGATTATATCAGACATATTTTTTTGTTTTCACAAATGACATACTTAATGATGGTTTCTGAAATTCAGTTGCTATTATCTACAAGAAGATATCAATATTAAAACATATATTTGTTCTATACCTATAAAAAGTTAAAAATATAATATCAAATGTACAACATATAGCAATAATACATATTAAATGAATTTATTCAAATTAGAAAATATCAAATATCTATTTACAATAATTAAAAGATAATGATAGTTAAAGAAATAGTTGATTAGAAATTCAAGGTTTATTTATGTTAAATAAGTATTTATAAAAAATGGAGCTGACAATATTTAGTTATTTTTTTTATTTAAAAAAATATTTTTTAATAAAATTACACTATTATAAATATAAGATTTCTTTAGCCATATTTTTATATCAATATCTTAATCATCAATTTATCAGTTCAAGAAATATAAAAATAATAAACAGATAAAGCAGGTAAAAGAGAAAAGAAATTGTAAATATTATATTAGAGTAGAATTTTAATTTTGTTATAATATTTTGAAATTAAATTGAAAGGTTGCAAACCTCTCGCGCTTTATAAAATAAATATTATTTATAATATTTTAATAAAATTACTATTTAATATTTAAATTACCCAAGAATTATTTTTCAGTCAACAGTATTGGTTGAACACTTTGTATATAGAGACTAAATAGAATTATGGGTACAGTAATTTGTGAAGTACTCACCCATGAAGAAAGAGATGTAATTTCAATTTTATTCTATCATATATTCATTTAAGTTTATTAAATATACATATATTGTGAGTAACAAGTGATAGAAATGATTAATTTATTACTGATCAACCCTATTCCGTGTTTATTGCTAATTAGTAATGTACAAGTGAATAAATTTTAAGTATAAATTGATAATCTTTACAATATGAAAATCTATTTATTTAAGAATAATATTTTGTAATAAAAACTAACATCAAATCAGTATATACACATATTATTGAGGTGTGATTCATTTCCCAACTGTTTCTACATATTAGTTCTCCAGCCATTATCTTCATTATCAGCATCACTCATCCTGATGGCTACTTAATTATCTATCTGTTCATTATTAATTCATATATAAATTATGTATAAACTTAATTTTGTTACTGAAATCAAGATTTAGAAATTTAAATAGAGTATTATGTATTAGAATAAAAATGTTGCATATGATTGTTAGGGACTTTTATTGACATTTAATTCAATTTATCACAATGTTACATATTGGAAACTATATTCATATAATACATGTTCATATAAATAATATTCTATGTTTATCTGTGTATGTAGATATATATATTGAATTAAAAATTTTAATAGATTGTTATTATAGTAAAGAATAGAAATGAGGAGATAATATTCATGTAAATAGAAATAATCTTTAATCTTTGATGTTACTAAGAAATTATCAATTACTACTAATTGGCAATCCATGAGACCAAATCATTTTTTCCATTAAACCTTTGTTAAAATAAAAGGGGAAAATCTTTTATTTTAAACGCAAATTCTTATATAGATTTAAACCCAGAAAGCTATTTTTATAGGCGAATATTTTTTATATACAATTCTCTGGAAAAATTGAAATATTATTTGCAGAATGTCAAGAAAGATAATATTTTCTCACTTTTATCAGACCTATAAAAAAGCTTTCTGGGTTGAAATCCATATAAGAACATGGGTTTGAAAGTAAAAGATTTTCCCCTTTTACTCAAAACAAAAGAGATATTATAGGTTTAATGAAAAAATAGTTTAGTTCAGGGATCAAAGGTTAAATGTTATTTTTATTTATATGGATATTATTTCCACATTTCTATTGTTTATTATATATATAAAGTAATTACATTATGTATAAATAATAGTTACCTGTGCAAAAGTATTTCATTTCCAAATACTTAAGAGTATCTGGGCAAGGATCACCAAAAGTATTAATATCAGCTGATATATCACATGATTGTTTACCATTACACAATTCTTGAACTTTAGAAAAAGCCTTCATAGATCTACAATGAGTATTGCTGTAAAACCGATCATTTGCACTATCACTGTTTTTTGGCTTGCAAATGTTTGAAGATCTTCGCCCATATTCTACTGAATACAGTTGAATAATTTCATTATGAGAACAAGTAATTTGGGTGTGAGATGACTGACAGACAATCACAACTTGTGGACCTTTAAATGTATTAAAGTGCTTGTTCAAATACATATATGTCAACAAAATGATCACTAATATTAAAAGTATTTGTAATAAAATATATATTTAATCTTTTTAATACAAATAACAAAATTTAGTTTAAAATGATAAACTATTCATCGAGAAATGGTACAAACAATATTCATCCAAACAAAATTGGAATTCTTTGAAATCTTAAAGGAAGGAAAAATATTTATTCTATACGTTTTGCTCATTGTATGATTATTCATAGAGTAAACAAGTGTAAATATGGATTGCTTATTAAAACCGTCTGCCAGCATGGTGAGTTTATTTGATTTTTTATTTCTGAGTTTAATTTTCTTCCCAGTTATAGGATAGTTTTTAACTGACAATTGAGTTTACTTGAAAAAAAGATGAATGTGTGATTAAATGAACTTTTAAATAGATATTTATGATCATAATAGACAAAACTAAATTTTGACTCTTATTCACAGAATCTATAAAGTCAGCAGTCAAGACAGCTGTTGGTAACTGAAGGCAAAGAGTTTTAAGAAACTTCTGATTGCAGACACAAGCTGCAATTCAATGATAACTTTTTATTTAAGTACTTAAAACTGCAGATCACTTTCTAGTGAACACGTATGGCATAAATTGAAAAAAGAGCTTAGATTTTATGAAGTTAGAAAAAAAGATGAAGACATAATTAATTTAAAAGTAGACATGTACTTTGCCAAGAAGATACAAATATTGGAAACACAAATGAAGTGAGATTTCTTATAAATAAAAATGAAAGAACAACACAGTGAAGATTGAAGGTATATCAGACAGATTACTATGATTAGTTATTCACTTAATGGAAGATATTAAATGCAGATAATTCATATTTACGACCCAACCAATTCTCATTGTAATGTAAAAGTAGTGAATTTGTTTTATAGATGTATAAAATATTTTTGAACAGACTAAATGTAAAACTTTAATGCTAAAATTGTAAAGAACTGTAAGATGAAAATGCCATAGAGAAGTTTGGGTTATGATAATAGAAATAAGATAAAACACAGATTTGTGAAATTCACAGCCAAAAACTATATATTATGAATTCTTTTTTGTGAAAAAAATACTAAATGGAAATGAGAATGAACACATCAAAATGAAGGTACAAGAGAATTTGATAGCAGAAAATATGGATTTCAAGATTGTAATGTTCTTAATAGATTTAGCACAGAAAGAGATAATAGGTTAGAGATGGAAATTATTAAGAAAAACAGTATTCACAGTTTATTTTCAAAAACACTCCAAATCGTTTTAAAATATAACAAATTTTGAAGACGACATAGTTTTGAATAAGAGCAATAAAAATGCGAACAGCAATAAAGATAGTTGATACAAAAAACAAAGAATTCACGATTAAATTTTTTACTTAGATAAGACAATATTTGAAAAAAAAAGAAGGAATATAAAAATATTTAAAAATGATCAGTTAAGAGAAGTTGAATATCTAGAGCAGGGTCTCCAACCTTTTTGCACTTAAGAGCACATTCTATAATACCGGCTAGGTGGCGGGCACCATTTATTTTTTCAATGTAAATTTATAGTTGGATATTGTTAATAATACACATAATGTACAAAAAAATATTTATTTCAAAAATAAAATTTTAACATATAATTAACGTTTATATTTTTACTCTGTAAAAGTATAGTATGACCTACAATTTGATTACAATATAATACAATAATTTATAAGAAATTTTAAAAATTACATTTATTTGTATCAGATAAATAATTTTTTATCATGTTCGAATAGCGGTGGGCACATGTAAAATGGTCTGCAGGCACCATGGTGCTCACGGGCATAGGGTTGGGGACCCCTGATCTAGAGTGTTATAAAAAGTAGAAAAAGAGTTAATAATGATGTAAAAATATAATTGTGAATTAATAGACAAGTTGTAGATGAGGGGGAAAGTCTCAAAAATATAAAACAACATCTTAGTATTGTAAGGAAAATTCTTTCCGTAATAAGTAGCAAGATTAAAACTATCAACGAAAAAAGAAATATTTTCAAATGTGTGGAAGAGTTGTATAAAGAATTGTATACTAATAAAGAGCAAAAAACAAAAAATCTCCTATAATTATTATATCTTCTGAATTGCTTAGCATTTTAGATGAAGAAAGAAGATATGCAATTAAATCTATGAAGAATGTAACGCCCCAGGAAATGATGGAATTATAATCAATGTTTTAAAAGAAACAGGTGAAGGAATAGAAAAGTTGATGGCAAAGTTATATACTAAAAGTCTGCAGGATAAAGATATACTAGATGATTTGGAAGAATTCAGTAACATTAATATTTAAGAAATTCCATATAGAAAATATTAAAATGTATAAGCCATCAATCTTTTAACAATTCAGTAAAAAATCTTTAGTAAGATAATTACAACAAATCTACAACGAATATTGAATTTTAACTAACCAAAAAACGAGCTGAAATTTGAAAGTGGTTTTAGTACAATGAATCACATCTAAGTAGTATGAGAAGTTATAGACAGGATCAATGATTATAAATTGCCCTTATGTTTTGTATATGTAGATTATGAAAAGGTATTTGATTCTATAAACATACTACAGATATAGTCCCGCGTATTATCATATTCTGAATAATATTTATCAAAATGCAACAGCAATATTAGATTACATGCTGTCATTAAGAAGATTAACATTAATAAGAGCATATAACAATGTGATTCAATATCACAAAACGTTTTTACAGCAGTTTCCCAGATGAAAGTACTGAAGATTATTTAAGTTATCTAGATTTTGCAAAGAGTGTTTCAGTAAGAGATAGGAAACAGAATAACATATGTTTGTTTGTGGACCTTATGAAGTTTAAAAATAACTATAACTATATATGCGATTTCAATTCTTCAGTAGATTATTGAACAAGAGGTTGGGGCAGGAAATTTAGGATACTTTGACTTAGTTATTAATTGAAATAAAAAAAAAAAAGAGATTTCAAAATGATTTTAAAGCCAATTGTGAACATTCATATTTTAAGATCTGTTGGCTTATAAACTATCACTTATGTAAATATGAATTAATAAAAGTATAATGTCAAATTTATATAGAGGATTTAGTACAAATCAATTAAAATTTTTAATTATAAAATAAAATGGAAAATTGAAATCTTATAAATAACAAACCTTGAGTTGCTATACCATATAATCTCTGAATTGCAACATGTAACAAGCTTTGAGTTGCTATGTCATATATTTATTGTACCGCAACATATATATTTTAATATAGGTTGCAGTAAGCCAACTAATTTAATTAAATGGATAAATAATACAAAAGTTAAAACGGATAATGAAGAATTTCAGCAAATTATATATACTATTAAATGCAATAGTCTGGAGTATTCTAATATAATTTATATGAGTCCTGAGCGAATATCACCACAAGATTGAGGCACTATAAATATTTATATAGTAGCGTTTAAAAATTCTGCCATATGTCGAAAGCAGTATTTGTGTGTATTTAGTAATAGTCATAGTTATGATGCTCCACATCAAAAATGCATCCGGCTAAATTGTAGCAGAATTTTTAGATTTATTATGGTTTACTTCTTCAAAGCATATATATACCCACATACATACATTTATTTTGTCATGCATATATAATAAAGCGACTAATGTATGTAAGATATTTGTGATCAATTAAATCGTCCAGATTTATAGCACATTCTTCAAGAGGTTATTACTAAGTTAAGAGCTCTCCATTATAATATTTGTTAGATCAATCATTCTCATTATGCCAGTATTTCAATGTTTCAGAATAAGTATTCAAATATTTCAATAATACATATTTAATGAGAGAGTAGATTGGAAAATTTTACATAGTACCACAACTCATAATTTAATAATAAACGTAGAAATGTGTTGCAAATCTGGAAGGTGTACTTGTTACTAATATATATAAATATTAAGCATTAAATCACCACGCATGGTTAAGAAATCCAGTACTGCCCTCTGTGAACTAATATATAAAATACATTAGAATTCGTATTTCAAATACGAACTCTAATGTATTTTATATATTAGTTCACAGAGGGCAGTACTGGATTTTTTAACCATGTGGGGTGATTTAATGCTTAATATTTGTATATTTATTTCAGTATAGCGTTATGCACTGGGATTGTTATTATATATATCTAAAAAGTGTATATAATGTAGTTCTCATGTTCGTCAGGGTGTATAATTGCTTTTTCTAAATATAATAGCATTAATGTTTTGGTTCTAAATTCAATGGGAGGAAGAAGATTTTTAAATAAATATGGCGAAAAAACATTAAAAGAGAAAATTTTGCTGGTCTTTAGAAATTATATTATTAATTCTATAATTATTGACCTGAAAGGTAATTTTGCAACTGCATCTGTGATTGAATCAGAAAACAATGTTTATATTTTTCGCCCACGAAAATATTCATTTTAACATAGGCACTATACTTATAACTATTATTTTATTAAGAATATATGTTACCTTCACAAGTATAAAATAACTTAAGATAGTTATTTATTTTACAGGGTTCTCCAAAACCGAAAGCAGTATTTATTTGACAGGCTGACTTTCCATCACATTGTTTGAGCGTTTCTAATATTCTAGAAGCTGTTGTGCAGTAGAGCCCCCCTTTGCTTGGAGGATTGATAGGTGTACACGGTGTGGTTGAATCCTCTGCTACAATAGCTGTTCCAACTTTTATTCTTAAAAACTCAGGGCAAGTAATTGTACTATTTTGGAAAGGACAGATAGCACTATTTCCTGGGAGAAAAATATTTAAAAAATATATAAATATTAATTATATTTTCAAATTTAATTTTTCTTCAGATAAAATATTTTTATTTAATGAATAAGATTTAAAAATATTCAGAATAACTTTAAAAGTAAAACATAAACATATTTCTAAAAAAATATAATATGAAAAAAGCAGATAAATATAATTAAAAATAATAAATCTTTAATTTTATTTAAAATAAAATTAATTTTGATTGTTACCATGTAGTATTAACACATGCACACACGTACAAGTATATCTTTAGAATTAGTCAAAATCAGTGAATTTAAAAGATAAAAATATTTTCCAAATATTTTTTTTATCCCCCCTATAAAGTTTTAGGCTGCTTTCTTTTGTTACAAATATCTACTGTATATCATCAAAGATTTTAGATTTACATTTTCTTTTCATTAAGTTTTTAAAAAAACTATATATTTTACTTTTTCTGAAATTTGTCTAATTTGTTCCAAACTTAATTTTAGTATATATAAATTAATAGGGTCTCACGCTCACGCTATAGTGATTACTACATCTTTTAGCCATTTTTATAATGCGAGATTTGAATGCAAATGAAACTTTTATGTTTTCAATTAGATGAGGATTTTAAGAAAATGTAACATTTTTATTCAAGTAGGTTTGTCCTAATTAACTCAACTAGGCATACAATTATTTGTTGAAAATATATATCTATATATTTATTAAATAAAAACATATTAATAGCATCAATTATTCTAGATCGTTATTAAATCATCTATATATTTTTAAAGGGTAAATCTATAAAAATCCGCCTTGAATAGCAATTGATAAGATTGATGAGTATTAAATACTTCCGCATTAGTTTTTTAGCTGAGGATTTTGGGTAAACTACATAATGTTGTTTAGTGCTCTTTTATTTTTTTTACGCATCTTTTATATATACTTTTAAAATTATATATTAATATCTTACCACAAAATAATGATTTATAACAAAGAAATCACAATTTCTTAGTAATAATTTACAAATCAGAAACTTTAAAGAAATAATTCATCTATGAAGTCGCAGTAAAAGAACTTACAAAAATCTTAGGAACAAATCAAAATACCAAATAAAAGTGGTTTTATGTTGTTCATAATCTATGCATGATCCAAATCGTCTATTCCAAAGATATCTGATGGTATTACATTTAAGATATTGTGCTTTTTAAAATTTAATCATGCATTATAGTTGATCTGAGAATGCAAATTAATAACGTTGTTATAGTTTTAATAAGGTCATGCTTTTCAATATATGGGAAACATTGGGGTATATCATTAAACACCTAATAAATGTAATACTTTTTGGCTTTATATTGCAACATTTATAATGCTAAAAAAAGAGAAAGACAATAACAAAATAATCATACATGCAGATAATTGATCACAATTTTGATGTGAAATTATGCATTATAAATACTATTTACTTTACAGATACAATTGCTTTAGCCATTTAAGTGCAATTTTGCAACCTTAAAAGTTTATTACGATTTGTCATTATTTAATTTCAGCAATGTTAAAGTAAATAATATTTATACTATGTTAAAGTTTTCTTAAATATAATATCTGTTTGAAAAATATTATACATGAATTCATACTTTTGCATTTCAAATATACAGTTATAGACATTAAAAAAAAAGAAGTATAATTGTTTCTTTTGACCCAACTAGGCTTAATAATTAGACCAAGTTGAATTAAATAGAATATTTATTTATGTCTTTATTAAAAAATGGCTGCTTTAAATAAATATTTACTAAAAATATAATATTTTTGAAATAGATTTATATAATTATGGTCATCTAAAGCAAATACGTGCCCCAAATCAATTAGATTGACTTATACATATATGTAGGTACTAAAACTAATCGTTATTAAAAGAAGGCTGAGAGAAAGATTAAGGTAGTTAAATAAATTGAACTAAAAATATTAATAGAAAAGGAGTCATAAAAAGATGTAAAAATTTATTTAGTAAAATTGAAAAAGTAAACAATATTTAACAAGTAGCATTCTATTTATAAAAATGTTTATATTAAACATATCTGACGAAATGAAATATTATTGAATAAATAAATTGTTTAACCACTAAATAATACAAACATGCATGAATAAGATTGTAACTTTAAAAAAAGTTCAAATGCTCACATATTTAACTTTTTTAAACAAATATTTCAATGTTAAATACAATTTTATTAAAAAAATAATAATTAAACTAAAATCGAGATTAGAAATATCTATATATTTAAATTATATATAATAAAATATAATTTACTTTTGAAAAAAGATAAAAATGTTTAAAACTCATAAAATAGTATCGTATTGCAATACAAGAAATAGACAAACTAGCATCAATAAAAAAATAAATTATTCCAAAAGATTTCTAAAGTAATTTGTGCAGTTGTCTTTTATTTTTTGTAAAATCAGAGGTGATTCGATATACTTACATTGGTACTGTATATCGTAAATAAATTATAAGAAGAAAAGTTTGTTTGAAATAGCAGTTCAATAAAATATGATATATATTAAAAATAACGATATATCTTAATGGTTGATAATGTTTAAGGTGCATAAATAAATAAATTATCTCACTTTCATTGCTAATAGAGCTACTTTGAATTGTACAGCTGGGAATTTGAAATGCAAAAGCAATAAAACAAGTATTTAAGATGGATAATTTTGCAATTGTGAAACTTATAATATGTAAAATATTTCATTTTAAAACTATAATTTCTCATTAAAATTTTGTGAAGTTCAGTACTTAAGAGTTATTGTTATACAGCGTGAAAATAAAGCCAATAATAACAAACAATTCTAGGACTATATTTATATACTAATATTCTCGACTATTTAATTAAAGAATATCTAACCATATTATTCATAAGTTATTTCACATTAGGAATTCCTAATGAAAAATATTAAAAGTGGGATTTAAATGAAAAATTATTGATTATGAAAATTTCATATGCTAATCACTGAACAGACAGAAAAAGAAGGCTGGAAAATAAGCCTTACGCAGCAAGTGCTCTCTCAAAATCTTTAGCCATATACATATCCACATATAATAATAATAATAATAATAATAATAATAATAATAATAATAATAATAATAATAATAATAATAATAATAATAATAATAATAATAATAATAATAATAATAATAATAATAATAATAATAATAATAAATAAATATTACAAACAAAAGCATTTATTTATTAGTTTTTAATAAAATTCATTACATGAGTAAGTTCAATTTTATTAAATATATTTTATATGTTTTTATTACGAGATCAAATAGTTAGTTTTAATTGGCTTTACTATTACCTAACATTACAAAAATGAAGCAATTGTTTAAATGTTTTTCATTTGAAAAGCGTACGACAAGTTAAAATGTGCTTGTATTTGACAGGATTCATTCAAGTATTGAACTATATTAATATTTTTGTTCACAAACAGTTTTTATAATAACAAGAAATTATTGCAAATGATAATTTATGCAATTGAAAACTAACATTAAACTGTAGAACCTACATTTCCTAAATCAGTACATCAATTTTCAGTACTTGTATTTTATTTCACATATAATAGAGTATTTTAAAAGTAATAGTAAATAAAATAAATAAATTATCTTGTAAGTAGAATTAATAAGCAGTTTACATCCAAGAGTATGTGCATGTGATTTCAGTTGCTCTTATAATGCGTTGATGAATTAATTTGAAGAAAAGTAATCAAGTATATCTGTAATAATTATCATTATAACTTATTTTTGATTAGTGATTTGAATAGAGAATAATATTATGTTTACCCATACATGGTATTTGTAGGATAACAAGTTTATTAATGTATAATTCAGAGGGATCTTTACTGAAGTGCAGTGCACTCATACATTTCACAAATTTATTATCGTATAATGATTTTGTGAGTATAATATGCAATCGGAGTGAAAATTTTATTTTTTGAGTGTGGGACATCAGAAGTGGTTGAATATAATGTAACGATTTTAAATATAATGTTAAAAGCTAATACGTCATGCAATAAAGAAATTATAATAAAATGGTATCTGAAATCTGTAAAATATATAGGTATATATTTTGTATTAAGGTCATATTAGATACCAATCCATGATAAGGACAATGGAAAATAATTAATAGTTAGAGAATTATTCCAGATGAAAATTCTTTTACATATTTACTTTTTAGAAACCAGACAGCTTTTAATATAGATATGAACAGAAAAGTACTATATCTAATTTTAAAGAATTTCTACTTGCATTGGAATGCACTAGATACTTATTTATGCTTATGTTAACATATTTGACAACATAACTAGCCTAATTCATGATATTATGTCTAGTTTATTTTAAATAGTATTTGTTAAACTGTTTCAAGTCATTGTTGCATTAATGATTGTGTGTATAAAAGGGCTTATCAATAGCGATGTTTGGTAAAATACATAATATGGTTTAAACACAAGTTGAAGTATGTACACCAAGTAGAATAAGATATACTGTGTAGAAATCAATTTCCAATTTAAAATGTTCATATATTATTAAATAAAAAATCCTATTCCATTAGTTATAAATTGAGAGGTTGCCAGTCTCTCGCATGTGCCTACTGTTGCTTCTCAGATAGCCAATCAGATGTTAAGACAACAGTTTGAAGAACGATCAAGCCTCAACACATGACAGAGTTTTTGATAAGAAAAGGATGGTTTCACCCTTCTCTTTACTTAACTTTTTTTATATATAAGCTAGTCTTAAGCATCTTGTCTTGAAAGCATGAAGCTATAAATATATTCATATATTACTCACTGAGTCTTAATTTACGATAGTGCAGTGCGAAATTTTAGATTTACTACGTGCAGTAATTTTCTAGATGTTAATATAAGTTATCAGCAATGTACATAAATATTTTTGTATAAATCGCTTATTATTGTTAAATTAGTAATAAATTGAGAAGTTGCCAGTCTCTCAACAACAAAACATTTTGATAATTTATAAAGAATATATAATCTAAAAATATATTAATGAGAGATCATATAATATTATATTCAAACATAGTATAATTTATTTTTCTCTAATCTTTTACAAGAAGATTAAGTTGCTGTAAATAATTTTGTTTAGAGTTGATTAGAGGTTATTAGAGCTGACTTAAACGTTTAATAAATTCATTAGTTAATAACGACTAATTTGTTTTCATGTCATATAGGTATATAATAAAAGTCATATAAGAAAGATAAAATTTAATGTAGAGTACATAACTGATAAATACCAAACCAAAATAAATGAGGAATGACTAATAATAATAATTTATGAAGATGGATATGTTTAATTTAAGTTACCATTTAGTTTAGTTGCCATATTTAGCACGCAAGACATAACTAGAACAAGGGAGTAGTACTTGGAGAGTCATATTTATATTTAACATATATGCCTTTCTTTATTTAGATCTTTTAAAGATCTGATGCCATTCAGTGCTATGACAGATAATGATCCGTGCTATTGTATTTTGTATCAACATATATAGTATTTGATCTAATAGTTTGAATGTAGGTAGTATATACACAAACTTTTAAGACTATTTGATTGCAAGCATGTCAGCATTATATGTGATTCGCTCACATCAGTGGACGTCATGCAAAATTCATTCACTTAATTACACACTGTAATGGAATAAGTAGAATTACATGCATCAGTAACAAAAGGTAATAGAATTTTATTTATGCTCTTGCTTTTAAAATGTATCAGAATTGATTTATTTCATGTCCTAGATCTAGAACCAATTTTAATAGAGAAAATCAAATCATTTGAGAGCATATAGATCAATACCACTTAATTAGATTCCGGATGAAGTGATAACTACTAAAGGAAAGGTATCTGATATAATCATCATGGGTCTTCCCATACACTAATGGAACAATATTAAATGAGGTAGTATTTCCCACACAATCAATTCTCTTGACCTCATTAGTAAATCATAAGATGAAATTAAACTCTTAGCTGAATAAACAACCACATAATTTATAGTCTTGAACTCAAATCTATTAAGATCTATGAGTATTAATAATTATAATCAGTAGTAGGAATGACAAACAATATTTAACAAAAAAAAAAGAGAAAATTTCCATTATGTGAAAATACAATGCAAGCTCTTCGAAAAAAAGCACATTTAATGTTCAACATTTATTACTAATTATGAAGTTTTTTTTATAATAAATGGAAGAAATAGTATTCAATAGTCTGTGTGTTGCAACATAAATTTTAGTGAACTAGTATCTAAAATTCTACTTGCAAAACAGTTATTTAATTCTAAAATATATGAATATTAATTAAAAAGAATAATGATTTTAATTTTTCGCTAGTTAGGATCTAATGCAATCAATCAATGAACTATATCAACAGATATGTGTGAGATATCATTGAGATATAGAATTAAATACAAAATTTTGAAAATACTTTTATAATATAAGCACACAGAAAATATAAACTGTATGAGTAATTTATTTTCAAAGGCAAAATATTTTAACAGATAATTAATTTCTTTTATTAAGAAAGATAACACACAGTACATAATTAATACTTATAATAGCTTTAAACATATATAAGAGAAGTTAATAAAATTTTCACAAATAACATTTAGCTTAGCGCTTTCTGAGTATATTTACTCCATATTTAGCCATTATTATGTGTTAAGCATAATGAATGCAAATTTATGCAAATAGTTATCATGTTCATATTTTCGATATTGTAAAGCAGGCATCTACTACATAAAGTTTAGATAATATTATTTAAACGTTCAACCGTGTGTTAGAAAATATATATTTGTAAAACTCTAGTATTTGTTTTATATATAGCTAAATTATATATGCGTGTGTATTTTGATAGTAACACAAATACTAGAGTTTTACAAATAATATTATTTGTATCTTAAATAATAGAACTGATATAATTAATGATTATATTCTGTATAAATAATTTACTTTCTCTCTTAACATGAAGAAATAATTAAATAAATGAATTTGTAGATTACACATATATTTATAAATTATTTATTTAAAGAAGAATTAATTGAATTAAAGTTGAAATTCATCCAAACAAACAAAAATATATTTGAAACTTACTTTTGATTCTCCTTTCTTTTAATAAAATTTATATATTGATAAAAATATTAGCAATTATATTTTCCTTTATTTCATTTTATTATTGTTTCCTATAATAATGTTTATGTAAATAAAATTCTTCATTATATTACAAAATTATATATAAAGTACAAAAAATAATAAAGCAGATTAAACTTTTCTATTTAAAAATATTACTTTTTGGTATGTGACTTTAACTAGGTAATATTTTTTTAACAAAATTTTTATTAGAATGACAAGTTTTTGCAGCCGGTAATGATTGCGACATTAATTTATGGGAAATAAATTACTTTAATAGCATTTTAATGTAAATCTTGTTTTAATACTATATTCCAAGCACAAGAACCTGCTATATTTTCCTTCTAAATAAATACACAATAATTTAGATATTTTTCATAGGCATTTATCATTAATTATTTATATATTTTTCTGATTTTAATGGAGGTATTGCAGTCATATATTTTAGAAAAAAAAAGAATGATTGGCTTACTTTATGATAGAATGGTATTTTCCCAGAAACTTTTAAGTTTAGTATTGCATTTTGAATATTGCTAATATCACACATAAATATTGTAAATTCAGTATTTGTCCAAAGGTTTGTAATGATGGTATATTATAAAATGTGATGTGTTGGACTATTTCCATCATTTATGAGTGAATGTATAGAAAATTTTAAACTTTATTTAAACTTTCCAAATACAAACAACTTGTTAGTAATAACACACAAATAGACAATACAGGTTAGTAATTACACAATGTTTTGAGTAGTATTATTCTCCACTCTTCTTCAGGTGTTGCTGGCCTATATGCACAGTGACAATATTCACTTAGAAGTTGAACTTGCACCTTTAGATTCTTGTATATTGAATTTAAGGCAAACGCTCTACCAACTGAGCTATTCTGTCAAAGGCAACATATAATAGAAATTTGATATATTTATATATGAGGGTTGGTTCAAATCCTCATGAGTCCTTCAATTTTTTTTAAATCTTGCTCCTAGGAAAAAATAAAAATAATTAGACTTGATAAAAAAAATTGAAGGACTCAGGAGGATTTGAACCAATCCTCATATATAAATATATCAAATTTCTACTATATGTTGCCTTTGACAGAATAGCTCAGTTGGTAGAGCGTTTGTCTTAAATTCGATATACAAGAATCTAAAGGAGCGAGTTCAACTTTTAAGTGAATATTGTCACTGTGCATATAAGCCAGCAAGACCCGAAGAAGAGTGGAGAATACTACTACTCGAAACGTTGTGTAATTACTAACCTGTATTGTCTATTTGTGGGTTATTACTAACAAGTTGTTTGTATTTGGAAAGTTTAAATAAAGTTTAAAATTTTCTATACATTCAACATTCACTCATAAATGATGGAAATAGTCCAACATATCACATCTTATTGTAAATTCAGATTTCAGAAAAAACAGAAGTTTAAACTAAGAACTCTTTTAAAATCTATGGAAAATATTATAAAAACATAAAATCTGAAATAAATTTTAGAACACTATTACTAGTTAAACAGCAATCCTTGTGAGTATTTGAACTAATTATAAGTGCAAGGATTTCAGTTTCACTTTTTTGATTGTATGAAGTAAAATACAAATAATTAACAAACAGAAAGAAATTAAATATTTTGTTAAACAATTTAACTTTAAAAATATTAAAATAGAAAATAATAAAATATATCACTAAAATGGCTGCTTATTTATAATATATTTAATCCCAAAATTGTGTGTATATGCAGAAATATAAGTTAACTGACCACAAACAAACACACGCACAAAGAAGAACATCTATACTGTTAGATAGCTAAATATCAAGAAATGATAGTAATATATTGGAAATCAAATGAAATAATTAATAGTTTATAGTTAAGTAAATATCATTTGATTAATATAAAGTGTTAATACAATAGGAAATTTATTGTATATATGTGCTTGATCATTATCTGCTCTTTATTACACTCTCCTTTTTACCCCTTTAAAAAAAAATCTATATTATCACTTTAATAGGTATGCATACTATAATAATATTAAGAAGGTATGACAAATTGATTACATTTTCCAAAACATTTTATGCTAGCTTTATTTCAAGTATTTTCTAATTTAAAATGAAATTCAGAAAGAGTAAAAATAGATAAGGATTATCTAAGATTTTGAGATTTTATAAATAGTATGAAAATAATGATAAAATTTTCAGAACAGTGTTCCAAGAACTATAAACAGATATGTCAGAACATAGGGCTAAAGAAAACACATTTAAAAGACTAAACCAAAACACACGACTAAAAAGTATCATGTAATATCGTTAATAAAAAATAAGAGAATAAAATTATTTTGGTCTAGTATTGCTGGAAGATATTAAAATAATTCTAACTTTGACTCTAAAATTTTGTAAGAGATCTTGAACCAGCAATGTAAAATGGATTGATAGGAAAGTATACTTAGTTGATATGGAAAATATATACCTACATACAAATAGAAAAAAGTATCAGGATCACAAGTGATGGTTTTATTATTATAGTACAGGATTCCTGTTTGCTTTAGGAAGTTACAATATTTTTTGTGGGAGAGAATAATGAACCTTAAGTCTAGAAAAATAAGAGTAATTTTCAAGATGAAATTTTTCAGTGTTTCTCACTTGATGTTCCAAAGTCATTCTCAAAGGGCTTAATAATATTTATATTAAGGAAATTGGGGGTAAATTTGATTAGATGGGTTAAATTATACTTTTGGAATTTAATCAGGAAATAATTTTCACGATCTAATTTTTCAAAATGTACACAGAGATTGATATCTGTGTTGTATTTGTGCAAAACAATTACAGTATACATTAGCCAAGTAATGACAATTCTAGTATCATTTTTAACAAATGGAAGAAGATAATCTAGTCAATAGTATTCTTTTGGTGACAACTAGTCGTTAGTATTTCTGTTAATTGAAAAAAAATAAATTATTATTTATTCTATATGATATGCTTTCCATCATCCATTAACCTGATATCATGCTCATATCAGAAATAAGGGCTTTTAAAAAAGTTATGTTGGTGAATATCACACTGAATTATTATAATAGACCTGAGGTGTTCAGATCAGCATTATACCTTAGGGATGATTTAATTATTCTAATTACGATTTTGTGCTTTTTGATTATAATTATTTGTAATCCCGGTCATTATATTTTAGTAAAAATCGATTTCTAATCTAGCGTTTATTTTTTCTAGTTTAGCATTTCTTTGAGATTGTCAATATTAGATTAAAAAAACCAACATAAAGCTTATATCATATATTTCTTATCTCTCATTATGGTTCTATCATTATAAATATGTTGTGTTATTATGTATTGTTGTTTCAGGGATGAATATAACAAAAATATAATATTATAAATACAGATATTCTTTTGTTTTACCCAATAATCATATTTACATATATCATGTAATCTGTCTGATTGATAACATTTTCAACCATTCATATGAAATTAATGTTGCTCAAGTTATTTTAAAATAATCATAGACAGTTATATCAGTTTATTATTATCTCAAGTTTGCCATAACAAAAACTCTAAATATTTGCATTTAATAATTCTTCTTTTTTGTGTGGGATTAATTTGAAAATAAAAAACAAAGCAAATTATTTTCAAAGATGATCAGAATCCTTAGATTATGCTTTTAATATATTAATCAAATTTAATACTTTTAAAAATCAAATTTTAAACATAACATTAAAAACATATTCAAACACTAAAATTCATATTTATAGGAAAATGTTAACTACAAAAATTTAATTTAGAAATAATATTTGCAAAAAACAAAACTAAAACAAGTCATCAAATGCAAGCTTAATGTATACAATAAAACATCCTGTTAATAGGCTACGTTCGTGCAATTTTTAAAAATGATTTTACTTTTTTTATGCCTAATAGTTATAACTGTAAATCAATACAATTATATGGGTAATGCAATTTATTTGATCTTTAATTTAAAGAACGAAATAGTGAAGTATGGTAAACAAATAAACCTTTTTTTACGATTTTTATATTTTTACTATTAACTCGTAAATACGGTATGTGTGATAAAGGCATTGTAATGATAGTTCCGCACTCTGACATGTACTGGATCTGGGATTAATATCATTGGGTAAAACTTAAATATTTTTTCAAGTTTCAATCATATTTGGACTTTTCCTTTGAGTTACCTAAATTATTGACAACTCAATAAAAGTTTCACTATTGGTAAGTAAATCCTCATGCAGCTATTTTTACCTAAAGGATATGTTTGTCTGTAAAACTCCTCAAATTATTATTATTTGAAAATTTGCAAGCCAAAAACTGCCTTTTCTTTTATTGTTCTACTGAGATTATTGCATAGATTCCTTCCTTGCAATAAATTATTTAAAGACTAGGTTAATAAGTATATAAATAAAAAAATCTTTGGAATAAACTCTACAACATTCAATATATCAATATAAATAATAAATAATGGCCTTTAGACAGCCTATGGCATGTATGCCACCATAAATAGCATTGAATTCTGAGTTAAAGTTTTGTAAAAATGACCTATATATATTGTAATGGGAATTACCCACTAAGATAAAAATGATAATAATAAATATAAAAAATGCTTGTCTAGGGGAATATGATTAGAAAATGAATGATGCATACATTGTGAAATGCTATACAATTTTTTTTACTAATCATCAGACTGGGCCTACATTAAGAACAAGCCTTTGCCACTATTTCCTGATCATCATTCTTTTCACATTTATAATATTATTCTAAGCAATATAAAATAGTCTATTTGCAATTCGGATGAGAAAATTTAGGAGAAACAAAATTATTAACTATAACAATAATTTTATTTAACATAATGGAATAAACAATATAACTGTTTATATTTAAATTGATGTATTATAATAAAATAGAGAATATACATGACAGAAATTATTATTATTATTATTATTCTAGAAAGTCATTTTATTAGTCTTACCTAGTTGATCTTATTTTTTTAAACCGTAAAACTAATTAAAAATTGAGATTTTTGATGATAATGATCATAGTTCAATATTGAACCA
Organism: Epiperipatus broadwayi; assembly: GCA_028023455.1. Lineage (NCBI taxonomy): Eukaryota > Metazoa > Onychophora > Udeonychophora > Euonychophora > Peripatidae > Epiperipatus > Epiperipatus broadwayi. The sequence continues at coordinate 39,317 of JAQFVV010000880.1, read as the reverse complement.
TATAATTCTATAATTAAAAATCACTTCTTTTCTTGTCAAAAACTTTATTATATATATATATGTAAATGGATAAAAATCAATCCCTATTTTATGTGAGATTGATATAATAAAAGGTACTAAGCTATCAACATGGGCAGGGGATTGATAGCTCTATATGACCAAAAGAGTGAAATTTATGCATGAAATGCATGAATAATGAGAGAGGATGTTCTGAATACATATGCTGGTAGACATCAGCAGTATAGTGGAACTGAGGTTAGAGAGACAAATTTAAAATTTTAAAATAATTCAAGATTAAGGTTTATGTCAAAGTAAAATATTTTATTTGATAAATTTTACAGGTCTAATTTGAAATAATCAGTGGTCATTATAAGAGTGATTACTTCATCTATCTAATAAATCACTATTAAAGAATTTATTATATCAAATTCATTACATGTGAAAAATAGCCTTTAATAAACAGCCTAGGAATCTTATGGTGAATGAAAATTGAACTGAGTAGGTGGTTAAATTGTTAATTTAGCTCAGTTGACATCAGTTAAAAATAAATAAATGGAAGGGTAATAAATTTGGATTGCATTTGGCACAGTATAAAGAAGTATGAACTATGCATATCAAAATATACATTTTCACTTATATGCTGTCCAATAAAAATTGTTAACAAATCAAACAAAATGTAAATAAATAAACAAATAACATTAATATTTATAATATATTTTTCTATCTTGAACACTGTACATGAACACATTAAAAATAATTGAAATTTATAAATATATTTTATAATACATCTCAAAGTGCCTTACATGATCATATTTATTAATAATATTTCTTCAGATTATAACTCTATAAATCTTACTTCTTTCCTTTTTTTATCTCATAATTCAATACTGAGTGTAGTTCACATACTCCCACCTCACACAAATTATCTGGCTTAAAGTGTTTCCTTCACAGAAATCAAAAGCTTTACAAGTTTGAGATAGACAGCAAAAATAACATTGAAAATTACATCAAAGACTTAGTCAATGTAGGTTATAATCATAATTGCTTATTAAATTGCCTCAAAAAAATTTATTCCACAAGAAATACAAGGTCTCCAGACTATAACAATACTAATGCATGGATTAGCCTTCCATTTATACCTGGTGTATTGTAAAGATTAAAAATAATTTTCTCTGAGAAATTTAATGTTAGCTTCACAATCATTCTAACCTAAATTAGTTGTTAAATAATACTAAAGATAAGTTACTTCAAGACCAGGCCCTGCAGATCATCTACAAGATTAATTGTAATGAACCTATTTGCAATGCAATTTATTACAGTGAATCCCATGCCAATATCACCACTAGATTAGCACAACATATATAAATATTAGAAAATACAATATTTAAAAGTTTATAAAATATATATCTATAATCGTCACTTAGAAGCACTTTCAACTATCTTTGTAGTTTTTGTCAACTAATAGTTTTAAAATGTCAGCTTTCCCATAATTCCATGATGTCAACTTTCCCATAATTCTGTGGTCTTAATGTTTGCTGCTTGGCTATTAATTAAATTTTGCTTGTATTTATATACTAACATCACTTCAAAAATTTTTTTGTTTCTATTTATATATTAACATAGCTTCTTTAGTTTTTTTTTTATTATTATTTCTTTCAGTTTCCAATATTTTTACATTGCTATAATTAAAATCAAAACCATATATACATGATTTATTATGGTCAGAAAAGACAGAAACTGATAAATTATCATTATTTTTATAATTTTGTTTTGTATTTTGAACCCTTTTTAATAATAACAAGTGCTCTTTTGTTCTTTTTACCAATGTGCACCTTGATTCACCTATATATACACTACCACACCCACATGTCCATTTATAAATGATGCAATTTTTATTTGTCAATAAAGTCTTATCTTTTGAATTATTTATTAATTTATTTAATGTAGGTGATACATAAAATGCAATATCACATATACCTTTATAAATTTTCTTAATGAAACTTGCCTGTTGATTTGAAATATATGGTATTGATATCCAAAATTTTTTATCAGAAGAATTAACATTATTATTATTATTTTTATATTTAGAATTAAAATTTTTAACAGTATAATAAACACAATCATAATTATATTGAACGTTTAACAATTCAGTATAACAAATTTCAATATTTTGGTTTTGAAATTTATTATAATGAATTGTTAACCATTAGATATAATTATGATTGTGGTTATTATATTGTTAAAAATTTTAATTCTAAATATAAAAATAATATTAATAATAATGTTAATTCTTCTGATAAAAATTTTTGGATATCAATACCATATATTTCAAATCAACAGGCAAGTTTCATTAAGAAAATTTATAAAGGTATATGTGATATTGCATTTTATGCACCACCTACATTAAATAAATTAATAAATAATTCAAAAGATAAGACTCTATTGACAAATAAAAATTGCATCATTTATAAATGGACATGTGGGTGTGGCAGTAGATATATAGGTGAATCAAGGTGCACATTGAAAAAAAGAACAAAAAGCACTTGTTATTATTTAAAAGGGTTCAAAATACAAAACAAAATTATAAAAATAATGATAATTTATCAGCTTCTGTCTTTTATGACCATAATAAATCATGTATATATAGTTTTGATTTTAATTATAGTAATGTAAAAATATTGGAAACTGAAAGAAATAATAAAAAAAAAAAAAATTAAAGAAGCAATGTTAATATATATATATATATATACACAAGCAAAATTTAATTAATAGGCAAGCAGAAAATGTTAAGATCATGGAATTATGGGAAAGCTGACATTTTAAAACTATTAGTTGACAAAAACTACAAAGATAGTTGAAAGCACTTCTAAGTAATGGTTATAGATATATTTTTATAAACTTTCAAATACTGTATCTTCTAATATTTATTTATAAATTTACATATATTATTTTGAAGAAATACAGACATCGAATTGTAATATATATATATTGTAACGTTTTTCATTTTGCTAGGCCTCTTACATGCTAATATAAACTGCGCGTGAGTTGATCAAGCTATGTCAAAAAAGAAGAAAGTTATATTTCTATTCTAAAAACATAGCTATATTTCCTGATCAACTCGGCCTAGAATTATTGCTAAGTACAATCGTGAGCTGACTCAGTTTTTAATTTCTACATGAGGGCGCCAGAGTCGTTAGACCCACTGAGTCGGCGTCAAACATATTGTAACTCGTAAACTAAACAGAAAAAAAAAGTGCTTTTAAACTAATCGGTATTGCATCATACCGTAACGAGAATTAATTTTTTAAGATTATTATTCCTGGGCTTATTCAAACATATTGGCAAAGGTAAATTACATTTTTAAATCTTATTAAACTACTAATAGATTTAATAATAAAAAATAATAACTACTATTAATAACGCACAATGAAAAGGTTGATAAAAGTATAATCTCTTTTATTCTAACAAACTAAAATATTTATAAGTTAAATTACGAATTAACTAAACTGGAAAGTACACACATGCTAATCCAGATAATGAATCGATTAACAAAAACAGTTAGATTAAATAATGAACGCAATTTAATAATGTTCCAAGATCTTGTATAAAATTCTTTATAAGAAAGTCCCTTGAATGTGAAAGTAAAGTCTATATCAGGATGGTAGTCTAAGCTTAGATAAATAATTGTTTGCAAACTTTTAAGTCACTATCAGGAAAATTTATTCTTAACTTACCAGTAAGTTCATGTAGGTTTATGGGATCCCAGATCATGAGAATTTCCATTGGTCTCTCCTGCCGGCGTCTTCCATTATTGTTCTGTTCTATAGCTGGAGAAAAGGCACGGTTGTAGTGACCCTTTTATTGCAAAAAGCGGTCTTCACAAGTCCCGTTTCCATGCTTGCATGACAGCTTGGTACAGCAAGGGGCATACCTGTGTAGAAGTATATTTCTTGCCACAGGTTATGCTCGTGGAAACCTCCAACTTTCAGAGACGTAACTAGAAGTTAAAGAGAAGACCCAGATTGAAGTTGTCATCTCCTTTTTATATCGCGCTCCATTTTTGGAACTTCTGCACACTCTTTTGTCTTTTTATCAGCGTATAAGATAATAATCTTATACACTCTCTCTTAAATTTAAGTTACAAAGTTCTCTTTTTTTTTAGCATTATTCTTCCATCTTTAATTAGCTAAAATATTTTTCTTTTAGCTTATACTTTTGGAATTCTTTTAATTTATCTGGATTAGTAATCTGTATGTCATTTATTCTTTCCAATTAGATAAAAAAAAATAAGAATGACAATTTTAACCTTCATTGCACGTTTTAACAAAAATTATACTAATCAAAAAAAAATCTAAATTTACTTTTTTAGCTTTTACCAAATGCCAATATATTTGTAACGTATATAAATAAACGTTACAATATATATATATATATATAGTTATTCTAAAACAGACCCTAACATAAAATTGGTTTTCTGGAGCATGAGATTGATTCTAGTCACAATTTTGATATGCTTAACATCAAAGTAGTTTGCACTGAATACAACAATTAAAAAAAAGTTACTCTGCTTTCTCTCCCTCACAAATCTGACTTTGTCTAGTGCTATGAATATGACCTTCCAGGTCAAAAGCAGTGCCAAGCTGTAAATAATTTGTAATATTCTTAATCTTTCCTTTGTAGAGAACTATGCTCAGTATTTTTGCAGATTATGTTGAAAACATATACATTTTATTCTTCCTTTATTATGCTTTTTAAATTTCATGTACAGTATATCACATAATAAAATGTTTTTTAAGCTTAATGTTAAAATTTTAAAAATTTGGAAATATACTAAAAATTGATACTAACTTAAAAATTCCAAAATAAATAAGAGATCCTAATTTCTTCATTACAAAACTACTATTACATGTTTATAAAAAAAAGTTATTGAAAAAATGAATATTGTCCAGAGCATATTCAATAGAGAGGAAAGTCATACATTTCACTATTCACTTCATTTATAAACTAAAAATACTGTACAGTAGTTTTTGTCAGTGAATGCATGAGTGAACATGCAGTAAAATATATGTCAATGTGTTGCCTCAATTTACTAATTATAATTATATTATTATTTAAAAAAAAATTGATTATATTATAATCTTAATTTATATATGCATATTATACATATAAAAAGACATTTGTTTTATATATATATATATATATATATATATATATATATATATATATATATATATATATATATATATATATAAGTTCCAACCAGTAACCACCTAAACATTCACAGTAAAATATAGTAGTCAGTATTTCTCACTGCTGTCAAGGCAACCTACACACATTTTAATAGCAAGAATGGAATCCATTCTTACTAATGGTCTATTGAATATATGTGGATACTTAAAGCTTGCAACTTGACTACAGAATATGAAATATTGATACATTGAAGTTTAAATAAACCTCTTTAAACATGAAATAAACATGTCACTGTAATGCAGACTGATGAATAGTCAATTAACATTACAAACTGCAATACTTTTAAATTGCCCATGTATTATTTAAAAATAATAAGCGAAATAGTGCCTAAAGCTAATCTGGGATAATGAATGTTTAGGTGGTTACTGGTTGAAACTTAATTATATCATTATCCCAGATTAGCTTTAGGCACTATTTCGCTTATTATTTCTAAATAATACATGGGCAATTAAAAAGTATTGCAGTTTGTAATGTTAATTGACCATTTATTAGTCTGCATTACAGTGACATGTTTATTTCATGTTTAAAGAGGTTTATTTAAACTTCAATGTATCAATATTTCATACTCTGTAGTCAAGTTGCAAGCTTTAAGTGTCCATATATATTCAATGGACCATTAGTAAGAATGGATTCCATTCTTGCTATTAAAAGGTGTGAAGGTTGCCTTGACAGCAGTGAAAAATATTGATTACTATATTTTACTGTGAATGTTTAGGTGGTTACTGGTTGGAACACACACACACTTTTATATATATAATAAATAAGTTTGATTTGTTTCGTTTACAATATATGTAATATAAAATAATTATATATATAAAATACAGAAATTTAATTATATTCTTTTAGAAGTTGAAGTTTTAAAGAATATAATGTCTGTATTTTGATATATTGATTTGTTATATTATATATATATATATATATTTATATTATATATATATATTATATATATATATATATATATATATATATATATATATATATATATATATGCATGTTAAACTTATGCTTCAATAAACAATAAGCATTCTATCCTAATCAAAGTTTATTAACAAAATGTGTAATAGCTATATATATTTGTTTTCCAGGCTTGTTAAGAACACACTTCACTATATTATATTTAAAAAAATTATAATCACATAAGTATATATTTAATTTTTTAAATTAACTTAAATTAATTTAAATTAAGATTATAAAACATTAAAATTGAATTAAAATAATAAAATAGATACTTGAATATTATTCCTGCTATGATAAGTTTGCAATATGTTTAAAATAACGCCTCCAAGGGATGTGTGAACAAAGTTAATTGATAAAATCTGTCCACAGATCCCGTAGAAGCATTATTTTAAAGATATCACAAACATAGAATAGTAATTCATTTGAGTAATCCTGAGTAAAAAAAAAGAAGATATATATTCTTTATGGAAAAAGGAAAAAACACATTACGATCTAAAAAAACAATAGTTGTGATTTGTGAGTTTTTTTTATGGCACTTAAACCACCTGGCATAAAATTAGATTTTGTGCAGTCATCAACACTCAGCATGTATAATACCAAACTTCAAATCTAAAAAAAACACATGGAGGGATATATTAATAGTGGAAAAATGATAAATATGAATAAGAACCTTGAAACGTTTTTTAAATAGTGAGCTGTAACTTTGAGTTTTTAGCTTTACGTTTTTTTTAATTTAAAAAAAAATAGTGAACTGTAAAATAATGTTTTAGCTGTATCTAAAAATGGCAAACTATAACTTTAACCTTACATTTTAAATATATTTTTTATAAAAAATAAATATAAAGTTTTAGCAAAAAACACACAAACACAAATATAAAAAGTTTTAGCTGTAAATGTATTTTTAAACATAAAACCTTATTACTTATCAATGATGCTAGAGAAAAAATCACTCTGGCGGTCTGAACACAGGTCAGCATGTTTTGCAACTGAGTGAGTGTATATATATGAAAAGTTAGTAACGTGTATATAGTTTACATGGATTAGTCATGCCAGGATTCTTGGATAACATGACATCATAAATGGAAACTTCTCAGGATGATATGTCATAGCAGAAATAATACCAAAGTACCATAAAATATAAATCGCAACCATTGAGAAAAACAACACCAAATAAAAAAAAAACGAAATATATAAAAGCTATTGGCAATAGTAATATTATACTAATTAAACAAATTTTATCCAAATAAAACCTATCACAAAATAAATTAAAGAGAATAATCTGATGAATGGTTGGATATTATGAGTAAAATATATATTAAAAAGAGTTAATTTAAGTTCATAATATCAAACATTAGTCAATCATTAGGCATGGGGTGGAATAGGGAGCTTATAAAAACATGCAATTTGTGTAACAGTATTATTATGAATATTAATAGCAGTAGATAATATTACATATGTGATAAAATATAAGATAAGATGATCACTCTTCTACTTAAGTATTCTTTTAAAATATGAAAAATAGTTTTAAAATTGCAGTTTTCTTTTACGATTTTAAATAAGAGAATTAACATATTATCAAAAGAAGCTAAAATATATACTTACGATTTTCTTTTTCTTGTTCTCCTTCAAGAACAATATTTCCCATATTTTCTGAAATTGCTTTAATTAATTTTTCCTGAGGTTCTTCTTTATGAACATTTTCTGCATTGCTATCACCTATAAATAAAATATTGATTTTTTATGAGTGTGCGCACACACTTATATTTAAAATTGTTAATCCAAGCTTTAGATGAAATACATCTTTGATAAAGCTAATCTCATCATGATTAAAACTTAAAATAGATATAAAATTATATTTCACAAGAATATATGGACAACTAATAAGTATCTTTGTAAAGACGTACTATACCGAAAGGCTTGACATAGCAATTATATATATAATTATAATTGAAATAATATTTTTAAACACATTTGATAAATCGACAAGCTTCTAACATTAAAATACGAGATTCGTGGAATTTGAATTGATGACGTTTGCTTCCGCTTTTAGTTTTTGAATTTAATAGCAGTTGAGGCAGGTTTGAAAGTAACCGAAAGTACTTCTGCGGATTTAAAGATTGTTTGAATTGTTTATAAACCGTTTAAAAATATTATTTCAATTATAATTACAATATTATTTTTAATTAAAGGATATTTTTATTTATTTTACATATATATATAATTAAACCCTGCATATAATATATAAATTATGGTTTAGCTACAATAGTACCAACACTGTTGATGACATTGTATTGGATAAAGAGTATGCGTTTAGATTGACTGATTTTAGAGCTTCCTACTATTATAAAGTATTACAATTGATAGTTAAATGGTTTCAAAACATATTAAGGTTTAGCAACATGTTAAATCGACTTTTGATTTTATAAAAGTATTTGAACATTATATTATAATCTCCTTTGATGTATGAAAATTATATGGATAGATTCAATCGTTTATAATCTGTAAATATTATTAAAACGCATTTGTTGAGATATGATGTAAGTAAACACAAATCAAAATTTATGTCTTAGAATGGATAGATTAGTATATTAGGTGAACAATTCATATTATTTTTTTCAATGAAAAAACAACTGTCCAGTGGTTTATTGAAGTTATTTAGAGTTTGTGATGCCTGGGATAGAATATTATATTGTACAATCAGAACTTATGATGTTATATATTGAAAATATGTTAATGATGTATTAGAATATGATCACAAAAATTTAATAGAAAATGTGTTTACATGTTTGAATGAGAATAGAGCTTTACAGTGGTTGCTGAAGTATAAAATGAACGATATTTAAAATATTTAGATGTATGTAATTTCAGACGTTGGAATCAATTTGATTACAAAATAATTGTAAAATCTTTGAATGCAAACAAATTGCATACTCTTTATGCTGCATGCATTCCATTAAAGTATGAGGTTTCTGAATTTAAACTCTTTTTATTCCAATAACTTTTATTCATTTAAATTTGAGGCAAATAGGAAATAGTAATATTAAAGATTTAGAAATTATAGGTATAATAAGAACATTTGAAGTTTTTTTTTTTTTTTTTTACAATAAAGTCAAATTAAAGCTCAGAGATTAAAATTATTGAGAAACGAATTTAGATTGCCTACAGTTCAAAAAATTATATTCAAAATTAAAAATGGTTATTTCCAAAGATTTTAATATTGGATTTAGGTCTCTTCGGGTTTTAAATTGATTAATAAATTATATCACGGATAGAATAAATCAAATCAATAAACATCAAATTATATATTCTATTATATGTGGAGAATCTAATTCTTCAGCCATTTACTATAGAGTAACTAATGCTAGTTTATCTACGCAGACGGTCAGCATATTTATCAATATAATAAAATCTATATCTAATTTTCAATTAGATTCGGTTTTATTTAGTAATGAAAAAGATTTTGTACATGATAGATGTTTTAAGAAAATTAGTACTGAATGTAATGAATGCAATGATAAGAGAAAGAATAAAGAAAGTTTTTACATTGCTAATTCTAATAAGTTTTAAATCAGAGATATAATAATATACAACTGAGTATGGTCAAAATGAAATTTAAAAGTCTCTCATAGTATTACCTAAGAGAATAAAATTTTGTAAAAAGTATTTAAAAATATCTTCAAAGCAGATGTGCATCGTGTTGTTGTTGTTGTTATTATTATTATTATTATTATTATTATTATTATTATTATTATTATTATTATTATTATTATTATTATTATTATTATTATTATTATTATTATTATTATTATTATTATTATTATTATTATTATTATTATTATTATTATTATTATTATTATTATTATTATTATTATTATTATTATTATTATTATTATTATTATTATTATTATTATTATTATTATTATTATTATTATTATTATTATTATTATTATTATTATTATTATTATTATTATTATTATTATTATTATTATTATTTGTTTGAAAAGCCCAGTTAAATTTTTTTATGTACAAACAAAAAAGACACACACAGAAAATTGATATTATAGAAAAATATACGACATAGAATACACTAAAGAAAATATAATATGCAATATTTGATGCAGTTCTACAATAATTATTTTATGATAATTATACAATTGAGATTACATTTAGCTAAAATTGTAGAGATAATAGTCCACTTAAAAGTATTTGTGTGCATTTATGCAATGTTTATAGGTTTAAAACTTAGTCAATTCAAAATTTATAAATGTAAAACTGTTAAATTAATTTATTATATTTACCCTTATAATTCAGTTAAAAGGTATTTATTAATATAAAATATTTGAGAATTTTAAAAGGGACATTGTAAATTCTTTAGTTTTCAAATAAATGATTGTTGAATTTTTAAAAAAATAATTCAAATTAAGATATAATATTAAAGATATAATATTATTATCATCATTTTTATTTTAATTAATATTTCAAATTTACACACTTTGAATAATCTCAGACTTTTATGATCAATTAATCTTCTATATTACCATAGGATTGGAACAAATTTTATCTGTAAAAACTTAAAATAAGTAGAGTTGTGGGTAATGGTAATGCATGATTCCTTGACAAAATTCAATCAGTTGTTAAACTATGGTGCATCCAGAACATAGTCATTTTGGTCGACTTCTCAGTAATGACAGAATTGACAAATTCACTTTGGACATTTTCCCTCATGGGCAAAGTGTATCTTCTTTTTAAACTAAATAGATAAACTACAACAACAACAAGGATTATGACCAAGTACTCTTTTAAAAGAAAATCCAATTTACTGTCTTCAAGTATTAATGGGATTTTGTAAAATTGCTAACATTGTAACAAATCAAGTCATTTGTTTTTTCTTTTTAAAAATGGAAATAACTTTTTGGGAAAATATGTTGATTACTTCTCTATGGATGAATTAAAATTGAAACTTTATGTTATATGAATTTAAATCAACATATAAATTTGCAGCTTTGGAGATATTGTTTAATTCTTAATGAAGATCAATGAAGTTAATTCAATCTATGGATTATTATTTATTTGCAAGGTCTTATAAATTATTAAAATGGCCTGGACTATAACAAAATAAATTGTGTTTAAATCAAAGGATTAGTAATCTACTGTCTTTTAAACTAAGTGATAAACGCTAATAATAAAGATATTAGTCTACAAATGCTTTCTATGAGATTAAAACATTTGCTGTGCATAAAACTATAATTTAATGTTAGCCCTATAATAATGGATTTTCGATTACGAATAGCTAATACTGAAATACAAGTACAATGTTATATACTTAACCTAGATGTATTTAAAGATTTGAACCCAGACTTATATTGAATAGAGTTGATGACTGTAGGGAGCTTGAAATTCTGGGCTCAAATCCCCTTTGCTTATGAATGCAATAAATTGAAAAATATGATAAATTGATAAGCAGGTATTCTTAAATGGATTAATATGATAATTATGTAATCTGGAGTAGGATTACTATTATGAAATGGATTATGTTGTGCTTCTAATTTGATGTTTTGTGCTTATATTAAGTTATTGTCAATAAATTATAAATGTTGGAATACTATACAAAAGTGTAAATACTTCCACGGGATAAATATTTTTTATTTATTTTAAGTAATATCTTTATTAACAGAAGCAAAAGATATTTACACTTTCCTATCTATCTATCTATCTATCTATCTATCTATCTATCTATCTATCTATCTATCTATCTATCTATCTATCTATCTATCTATCTATCTATCTATCTATCTATCTATCTATCTATCTATCTATCTATCTATCTATCTATCTATCTATCTATCTATCTATCTATCTATCTATCTATCTATCTATCTATCTATCTATCTATCTATCTATCTATCTATCTATCTATCTATCTATCTATCTATCTATCTATCTATCTATCTATCTATCTATCTATCTATCTATCTATCTATCTATCTATCTATCTATCTATCTATCTATCTATCTATCTATCTATCTATCTATCTATCTATCTATCTATCTATCTATCTATCTATCTATCTATCTATCTATCTATCTATCTATCTATCTATCTATCTATCTATCTATCTATCTATCTATCTATCTATCTATCTATCTATCTATCTATCTATCTATCTATCTATCTATCTATCTATCTATCTATCTATCTATCTATCTATCTATCTATCTATCTATCTATCTATCTATCTATCTATCTATCTATCTACACACACAATTATTTACACATAATTTTGGATTTTCATTTCACTTTCTTCAATACTCTTTTTACACTCATGGTTTTATATATTCTTTACTTCTTGGATGGCTATTCTTAATTAAATAATAATTTCATTCCCATATCTTTTATAATGTGGATCCTGTGTTTGCCAAATCATTTCCATCACCCTTTTTGGCAGGTATCTTAAGCATTGGTAAAAATATTTATCCTATTTTTTTTCTAATTTTCTTAGCCAGTTGCATTTTTTAATGTCACATATCATATCACACTTATTGACCATATTGTCTTTAAAGTGTGCACAAAACCATTGCATTATGCAGATGAAAATTTTTAATGTCTCGTAGAAGTGATCTTTTCCAATTTATAATTGGAGTATGGAATACATTTTTTCTTATCCGTTTAAATGCATTACACTCTTTGAACAAATGTAAAAACTATACTCTTGGATATTTTAAACATGAATGGTTTAAATTTTAAACCATTCATGAAAGTCGGATTATGTATTTGATGAATTATTCAATAAATTTTATTTATAATTATCGAATTATTTAGTTTATAGTAATTATTAGTATAATACTAAATAAATGATAAAATTTTTAAGATAATTCGGATATATAAAGTACAAGTAACAACCTTATATTATTATTAATGTTATTGGGTGTGAGCGTAATATATGTGATTTGTATTTTGTATTAGAGATAGGTTGCATTTAGTTAAACTAACATGCAAATTTCTGTAAACCTGTTAATATTTAACTTACTTTATATTTTATTAATCTTTGAATTCAGACGCAGATTAATAGCTAATTAAACATCTTGAATAGATGATTAAATCATCAAGAAATATTTATCTGTATAATTCCTGTCAGATTTATAGAATTTGATAAATACTTTATTATGCAGTAAATCATTTTTATTGTATAAATAAAATAAATCATATTTGTTAATCCAGGTATACTTTTAACTGATTATTTAAACTTTAAATATAGTATAAGATAAGAAACTAGAAAGTCATTCTAGTAAAAGATATGAATGTTTATAATTAATGAAGCTAGGTATTTTGTATAGCAATTAGGAGTATTAAATAACTAATTTTGCTTTTTCCAAAAAGAGTTAAAGAACTAGCCAGCTCTTATAGAATGAGATTATTAATCTATTAATTATCGTTACAAAGATAAGAGTATTATAAAACATTCTTATTCTCCTGTAAGTATAATTAAATTTTGACTTAATATTATTCAACCCTCTCTCTAGAATGCCCTGTCTTTGATATACTTTAGAATCACACACATTATCATAATCCAAGGTTAGCTTATTCATAGAGAACAAATAATAATATTTAATAATATTACTATAAAATATTATTATTTAACTCAGTTTATTATTGTCTTATAATTTTATTTTGTTAATAGATTTGTTATTATAATAAAGCAATTGTTCAAATACATCTGTTTGTTATTATTGAAATCATCCTATTTATATATGGTTGAAATAAAAGATCATACTTCGAAGCTATTAAATTACATATTTATTTATTAAATTTATCTACAATATTTATTATTACTATTGCTATTTGAGATATGCACAATAAAATCCCTTTTACATTCATTATATTTGTAAAGTATTAAAGATTTTAAGACTTCTCATTCGATAATTAATATACAAAATTAACAAAGCGTATGCCACGCTTGAATGAGAAGCTATAAAAATACACAGCTTTGCATACTGTTTTGTTTCCCTTGCCCTATTTTTCATTCTGCAGCTCACAGTACCGCTATGAATATGAGGCAAAATGACCTCGAAAGCGCTTAGCGTGTAATAATTTCTGTGTATTTTTATAGCTTCTCATTCAAGCGTGGCATACGCTTTGTTAATTTTGTATATTCATTATATCTAGAATAACGTAATAATCTTTAAATCTATAAGCCTTTTAATTGAATAATTAAGATTGATTTAATGATAAACTGTGAGAATTAATTAATTAAACATTATATTTAATTTAGGACTGAGAGAGAAGTAATATGCTAGCTTTATTTAAAAAGACATTAATTTGTATTGAAGTAGTTCTTTACAGATATATATCATAATAGAATATATGTAATTAAGAATACATCAAGATTATTAGCATACATATATAAAAATACCCATAGAAATTTATTGATCTTAAATTTAATGTGTTACTAAATTCCGAAAAACTGTACTTATTATTATTTATTTTATGTGGTAAATCAACATGTGGTTCATTTTAATTTACTTTTTGTAAGGGCCCAACCAATATCAGACACACTTTACATAAAACATCTCAACTGGTTGTCTGTTGTTCTTATCTGATTGCGATTTAAACTTTGGGTTATAATATGTATAAAATAAATTATATAAAATCATTATTTAAACATTCAAAGGATCAAGGCTGAGTCTTAATTTTAACAATCTCCAAATGTGAAATAAAAGCTCAGTTTAAAAGGAATAATAATAATTTAGACAATTTGTTACTAAAATAGAAGTAACTATACCTTCCAATGAGTTATTGAATTATTTATTCCACACACACATATATATATATAATCATAGGTCAAATTTACTCTCTCATTTAAGAAATATAAATAAATTAAGAATAAATACAAACAAATGATAAAGGACAGGTAATATCACTCTGTCTTTTAATAGTCTATTTACATTACATATCTCATTGGAAGATATAATTACTCCCATTTTATTACAGATTGTCTGAGTTGTTGTTGTTATTGTTGTTGTTATTGTTGTTGTGTTATTATTATTATTATTATTATTATTATTATTATTATTATTATTATTATTATTATTATTATTATTATTATTATTATTATTATTATTATTATTATTATTATTATATCAGTAGAAAACAAGAAATTCTTAATCATATTGATTTCTCGTTATTATTTTATTTTTCTTTATAATTTTAGATTTAATTAAATCAGTAGCAAATTGAATAAATTGAAGATAGTTAAAAAGCTTTAAGACTATAAATTTACTTAAATGTAAAAGTTATATATATATATATGAGTGATATTACTAGGTGAACTATCAATTACTAGTAATAATTCCCAAACTAACAATTTTTTAAACTCTATCGTCTACTAATAGCGTTTTTGTCAACAAAAAAAGCTATTAGTGAACAATAAAATAAAAAAAAGTAGTTTAGTCTTGGGAATTAGTATAGCGATTAATGATTTTTCTAACAACATCACTGCTAAAACACATCTATAATTTATTTTTCTGGCAATGATCCCAAACTTTGATTTATTTTCATCATAATAATTCCATGAAAAATTATAATATATAGGGTATATGAGCACAGTCTTTCACACGACCCACCACTCTCCAGTCCATCTCATAACACTCATACACTTGAACACCTATATGTCGAAAAGATAAATAATCACCAATATATGTATTTCATGATAAACCAGCAATCATCAGTTGGTCCAGATTATCATCTCTACACATTATGCAATAAGTGCTCAGATATATATCAAGATGCTACATGCTCCAACTCTTCAACCATCCATCCAATTGAAAATCTGATGATGGAATGCTCAAAGGCCACCCTGAGGCCAAGATTCTCATCATACCCATGTTACCCTAAAGTCAATCTGACTCCTCATGTACAGGACATAATCCATTTAATACATATACAAGGGATGGGCAGACATCTCTACTATGTAATAACTGAAATACAGGCTTATAATATACCTGTATCTGTACATCTAATATATTGGGTATATGGGCACAAACTTTCACATGATACACCACTCTCCACTCTATCTCATAACACTAATATACTTGAACACATATATGTCAAAAGACAAAAAATTATAATCTAATTTAATATATAAGAATTTACAATGCTAAATATTTTATGTAATGTTTTTTGAGATTAGTTCATTGCAAGTGTTCTTTACCTACAGCACATGACAGTTCAATTTAAAGACAAAAATATAAACTCTAGAGGTTTAAAAAATCCAAGGGGCTTAATTATGTTTAAAGCTATTGAAAATATTTGGTAAAATGATTTTTTCCCCAATTTCCTGGAAAAAAATAATTTTTTTTTTTAAAAAAAAATTTAAAAACCTGCTAATATCAAATAAGTTTTTTTCTTCTCATTATTATTATTTTTTATTAATAAAAATGATTTTTCACTAACTACTTGTACCAGAAATTTAATTTTGTATAAGTTGAGATTTCCAAACCATCCTGGCTAACTACACAAGGTCTGACACTAGATAAAAATGCAAATTGATCATATAGACAATTTCTCTTGTTATTTAGGATTGGCTTCTAACAGAATGATACGAGTGAAATTGATCACTTGATAATGAAGCTCAGCAAACAGTTATGATGAGATTCTGTTCACGTTACCATCTGACTTACTTAGTACTCATGAATAGCTAGGACTGTGATAAAAGATTCCACTATGTAATACATATTGATGTTTTGATTTGCAATGGAACAATTTTAAAAATCAAGAAATTCTACTTAAGAATTAGATAATGTTGTTGTTGAACATATTAATCTCCTCATACTAGATTAAATACCTATGAGTCAGATCCAATGTTATTAAGTAATAATTGATTTAAACAAGTTCTTATTAATAAGAGCAGTAAGAGAAAATATTCAAAATCTCTATCCAGAATATTCTTATCCCTAGACCAATTAGTTTCGAGCTTATGGCTCACCTCAGTGGGGAACTAGAGCATTCAGACATTAGATCCGAAATATCAACTCAAAACCCAGCACCTATTTAATAGGTAACTATTCAGAAGAAACTTTGGGGATAAGAATATTCTGGATAGACATTTTGAATATTTTCTCTTACTGCACTTATTAATAAGAGCTTGTTTGAGCTATTGGTTCGCTTTCTATATTGCAGTTTTATAAATACAAGTTTTTTATAAAGCAATGTTATGATCTATATGACTTGTTTTATTGATTATTATAATTTTACCTTTAAGGCTTTGACAATGCTAGGGATATTAATATATGGTGTATCTGAATTTGGTTCAGTCCCATATAGCTATTTGAGTTAGATAGCTGAAGTTAAAGACTTTTTAAGTTTGAAAATTTCAGAGTTTCTTCTCAATAGTTACATATTAAATAAGTGCTAGGTTTTGAGGTGATATTTTGTATCTAGTGTCTGAATATTTTAGCTCTACACTGAGGTGAACCATAAGCTTGAAACCAATTGGTCTGGGGATAAAAATATTCTGGATAGAGATTTTGAATATTTTCTCTTACAGTACTTATTAATAAGAGCTTACAACACTTCTTTCATATACACTTCAATGCAAACAAATTTTCTTAAAAACTTATTTATTTTCCTTACAGTTTCGACTGTCCAGCAGTTCTTCATCAGTTGCTCTAAAAAGCAGAGAAGAAGTTTAGAGCTCTGATGAAGACTGCTGGACAGTCGAAACTGTAAGGAAAATAAATAAGTTTTTAAGAAAATTTGTTTGCATTGAAGTGCATATGAAAGAAGTGTTATAAGCAATATATATATGATTATATGTAGATATGCAAAGAAAGTGAAAGAGAAAAATAAGAGAATAATAAGAGCTTGTTTGAGTTATTGGTATGCTCTCTCTATATTGCATTTTTGTAAATACAAGCTTTTTATAAAGCAATGTCACGATCTATATGACTTGCTTTATTGATTATAATAATTGATTTAATAATGTCTAGTAATTTCAAGTGTAAATATGAGGAATTTAAAAATTAATATAAACAAGTAGGAGAGTTCATCAACTTTGCTTATATTAAAGCAAAAAACTAACTTTTGTATATGTATATAAAAAAATCTTTTCCAAAAACAGTTTTGATGTGATCAGTGTTTGTCATTAGATATGAATAAGTTAAACATAAATGACTTAACTTTTACTAATTTTACACATAAATAGTAATAGATTTTAATTCATATAATTTCATTGTAATTAATACAATAGAAAGATTTGTGGTTATTAGGTAGCAAATAAATTTTTGTTCATTTTGAAAAAAAAGTTCATTTATTTACTATTTGTGCTAAGAAAGTAATAGGTCTATTCTTAATATAATTATGTAGCATTTATAAGTAAAGTTTTATAATCTGTAGTTACACAGGAAATTGTTATTAAGAGTACTTAATAGATTAAAAACAACTAATACAGACAATAAGTAATAATCAGTTGCATCTTATTATAACCACAAAAGCCAGAATATATATTTGATCCTTAATACATTTTGAGATTCTGTAAACAATCAATTACTAATTGATCACATTACAATGCTAAATCAACAGTTGTGAAAATTCTTTTAGAAAAAATATTATTTGTTGGAAAGTCAGTTGACTCTGGATTAACACCTATGCAATAAAATATAGTGAAGATGATCTCTTCTTTCAACAAGATAAGTTCTCGGCACACAATTTCTAAAAAGTATTTTCATATCTGAAACAAAGATTACTCGCTATATCTGAAGATTAACTTCTTTTCTTTTCAGAAAAATAGTACTAGGATATAGATCAACTTATAAATTTACTGCCAGATCCAACATTATTAGATTTACAGTTGAAAGATAATACTAAACCAAAATGTAGAAAGGTGTGTAGCAGTAAGTTATATTCATATTGAAGCAGTCAGATCTGTCTATTCTTCTGTTTCACCTACTATATACTATTTATTTTTATATAACTATACCCAAATCCTCATATATTATGTTAATATTATGCTAAAATCATGCTAATTTTAAACCTAAATATACTAGTTGTGTATGTGTGCATATATTTAGCGTACAGTATAAGAAACATATGTATATGTGTAAAAATCAGTAAATACGCATGTATATATTTCTAGTAGTTTAATAAATGGAAAATGCTTTGTATGTGTAACAAGAAACTACATATATGCAGTAAAGGATAATGTTGATAGATTTAAAACATTAGAAATTTCTATATGCAGAAAAAGATAATGTTAATAGAATTAAAACATTAGAAATTTCTATATGCAGGAAAGGATAATGTTAATAGAATTAAAACATTAGAAATTTCTTTATCTAGAATATTTATTCTAAAATTAATATTTGAAATTATTATATTTCTGCATATATCACTAAATTCTTCATCTAGAATATTTATTCTAAAATTAATATTTGAAATTATTATATTTCTGCATATATCACTAAATTATATAATCGAGTTACATATATAATAAAATGTTTTCCATCTTTAGATTTGTTTTTTTTTTTAAAAAAGGATGACTTCATAAAATTTAATGATTCTCACTGTATTCTGACCTATTTAAAATTTTAAGAGTAAAAATAGATTTTAAAACCAAGTATGAATAAATTAACCTGGTCAAGTGAGGGAAAACCCACCTGTAAAAAATCAATGACAGTGGGGATTCCATGATTTCAGAGAATATAGTGAAGTAATTAGAAAAGCAGATCTGAAATTACTAAGACAGGGGATAGGGGGATGAGCTAGTATATAAATTGCTTCAGCCATCTTTGATTGACTTATTTAGCACCAATTCAGCATTCATGCAGTTCAATTCTTTCAAAGCATTTTATAAATTCATGATGATGATGGGCTAGAAAGGCAAATTCCTTTGCTTTCTGGAACCATGATAGTTTACAAGATGTGGAAGAAGGTTAACTAGAAGCCAATGCTACCCAAAGAAACTCTCAAGATGAAGCCAACTTTCCAGAGCAGAGAAAAGAAAGCAGTAACAAATCTCCATCCCTCTAAAGTTAACTTTTAAACAAACTTCATTAATTCCTAAAAGCTAGATAAATTTATTAATTATGGCCAAAATAATAATGTATTCTAAACTTACAAGTTAAATGTAAATTTTGTTTTCTTTATGTAAACCTTAAATCTTGCCTGATTTACTGATTTATTGATTTATTTCTGACCGAGTTATCCTAATTTATTTTATTCTGATTTATTAAAACTGATTAGTTTTAAAAGCTAGATAAATTTATTAATTATGGCCAAAATAATAATGTATTCTAAACTTACAAGTTAAATGTAAATTTTGTTTTCTTTATGTAAACCTTAAATCTTGCCTGATTTACTGATTTATTGATTTATTTCTGACAGAGTTATCCTAATTTATTTTATTCTGATTTATTAAAACTGATTAGTTTTAACTTGCTTTAATTGATTAATTCCCAATAATTTATCATAACTAATTTATTACGTATAATTCTAAATGATTTATTTAAATGATAATTATCTTTCTAAATTGTTGATGTAATTTAGCCTGATAATAATATTTGCTTTTATTAAAAATTTTCATAAATAAGTTAAATCTATATTCAACTGAATCAATCAAGTTTCAGCTAATTTTGTTTCAATTCCCTTTTTAAGCTAAGCAGATAAAGCCAAATTTCAGATTTCACTTACGTGAAATCTTATCTTTAAATTTATATTTCTTTTAGTTAAATATATGCCAAATTTTATTATTTTCAATTATGTATTTTTTTGTTATAATTGTTCAGAATGGAATTTTACTCTTAGTTAAATCATTAGTGAGAAGCGATTAGATATTCTCATGCGCATATATATAATTTCACATTTATTAATGCACAAACAAAACTCCCTTCTGAAATGGATAAAATAAGTCTTATTTAAGATATAATTAAAATCTTACAGCTACTTTAAGATAGGTTTGCTTTAAATGTCATATTGAATTAATATTTAGCTGAAGTGATAAAATACAGCATAAAGCTATAACTTAGTATGTAATTATCCAAAATATGCCATAATCCTCTCTAGAATTATACAAATGCCTATATAGATAGCTTACCAAATTAGATTCATAAGCTTTCCTTAATAACATAATTATAGATGCTATATAATGAACTGATCTATGGTAGTTTCAGGGAAGGAAACTATTGTTTAGCATACTATTTTTATTATATAATGATGTAGCCAGTGGGGCGAATGTGTTCTTAGGAAATGCTTCAGCGTACATACTTGTTGCTGTATGTTATATTCTAATGGGTGTATGTTTTAAGGGCTACCCCATTACTCTTAGTTTGAACAACTGTCTTCTTCAGATGGGTGTAGGTTAAGGTCCACCCCATTCTGCATATCTAGAACTGGAGCACGAGAATCCAGAATATTAAACTAGTTGTTCGATCACCTGGACTAAAAGGTCCCTTTTCACAGCAATGGGTGCGGTGTTAAGGGAACCAGTACTAGGTGCAAATCCCATAAAAAAGCACACATTCGAGGTGCAGAGACTCAGATTGTATATTTTCTATACGCCTTGGTATCTGAAGTCTGACTGCCAATCATAAGTTCCTACCACCATATAACTGTATATTTCAGCTTTGATCTGAATCAGAATCAAATTTTATAGGCATATAAGCAATATAGAGAATATATTGATTAATACACATTTGGTAAAATATTCTTTATAAATAATGATAATCACTTCTACTAGCTCTAAAGTAAATCTAGATCCAGTTATATATCATAAACTAGGCATAAATCATCATGAGCAAACTAAACTAATTTACAAAGTAATAATAAAACTCATGAAACTGTAACTCAGTAAACCAGAATTCTTTATCACCTGTGAGTGATACATATATATAGCAATTAAAATAATTTAAACAACCTATAATCAGAAAACTAAAATCGCCTGCAAGTGATTTGAAACGATATATATATATATATATATATATATGTCCACAGATGGCGTCCTACCAAAAACACCTATCAAGCGTATTTTCGTTTACATAAACGTCAGAGTAGTTAGTATTCACTATCTCTAACTATAATTCCACTTTCAGATCATGATTTCAAGCTATTTGCTATCGTCAGTGAAAGACAGGAATAAAGAAACTAGATCTAAATACAAACCGAGCGTTTATGAAACAATTTCTATTCAGCTTGCAAGCGTGAATTTTTAGACACGAATGTCTTCAAACTCAGCATAGCAAACCAGATAGCTATAGGGTCTGATCTCAGTTCAGCATCACCACATAGTAGAAGCCTCTGCAATCTATATCATTGCAAGAAAGCCTCAAAGGTACATTTATGATAAACAAAAATGCAAGTTAAAAAACTTGCTAACCTGTATTTATGTCCACAGATGGTGTCCTACCAAAACACCTATCAAGCGATTTTCGTTACATAAACGTCAGAGTAGTTAGTACTCACTATCTCTAACTATAATTCCACTTTCAGATCATGATTTCAAGCTATTTGCTATCGTCAGTGAAAGACAGGAATAAAGAAACTAGATCTATAACTCTTTTATGAAATTTTATTCTTTTTTTTTAGCTATTCAAACCCCACTCTCCTCTCATATCCAAAGCAAGGTACTTATGATAAAAAAGTAACCTAGTTGTTTTATCCCCCTACAACCCATCACTTTTTGTTTACTAAAAGTATTGTTTCACTCTCTATTATCCATTTCATCTTCTTTAGTAAGTCTAAAAATCGGTTTATGATTTTCCGTTTTTTTAGCTACTCAACTAGCTAATCTCCCCTACTTCTCTATTATAAAAATAGTTTCCCCCTAAAATCATTTGTTTCACTTTTTTCCTTCTCTACATATTCCCTTTCTCTTTTCAAGCTTTTGTATGGTAAAGATAAAAAAGTAAATACAACAAACATATTCCCTTTCAGTAAAGTGAATATAGTTAGGATAGTGAATACTACTCTCTGAGTTTATGTAAAAAATTTATAGGTTTTTGGTTGATATTATTTTTTTTTTTTTTTTATTAATTTTTAGTTCTTGCATATAGTTGTTATGTTTAAATCGCCATATAGTTCTGGTTTGTATGTGTTTGAGTTTCAAAACCCTGCAGATTTGTTTCATAACTCAGTTTGTATTTAGATCTGTTTCTTTATTTTTTCGGATAGCTGACTTCTAAAGTGATAGTTAGGATAGTGAATACTAATACTCTTTTATGTAAAAAACGTTTGGTGTTTTTGTAGTCTGTCAATCGTTACTTTTTTATTGTTTTTTTTATACCTTTGTATTATTTAAGTCATATTCTGTTTTGTTGCAAAAAGTTCAACTCGTTTTATTTATTTTCTTTATTTGTTTTTATAAAATAAAAGTTATAGTTAGGATTGTACTATACTCTGTTTATTAAAAAGAAGGTTTTTTGTCATCTTAATAAAGCTAGCATTTTTAACTTGATTTTTGTTTATATAAATTACTTTATTTTCTTAATGTATAGTTGATTTACATGTGTGTTAAAATCAACCATATAGCTATCTTTTGTATGTTTTGAAGATTATTCTAAAAATCAGTTAGATAGAATTGTTCATAAGCTCAAGTTGTATTTAGATCTAGTTTTTTATTCTGTTTTCACGAGATAAAATAGCTTAATGTGAAGTTTTAGTGAGTAGTGAACTAACTATTGACGTTTATTAAAAAAATACGTTGATAGGTGTTTTTGGTAGGACCATGTGACATAAATACAAGCGTTAGCAAGTTTTTTAACTTGATTTTTGTTTATATAAAGTACCTTTAGGTCTTTCTTGATGTATAGATTGCAGAGTTTACTATGTGGTGATGCTGAACTGAGATAGAATATAGTATCTGTTTGTATGTAGTTTGAAGACATTATTTAAAATTCACGCTTGAAGCGAATAGAAATTGTTTCATAAACCTAGAGTTTGTATTTAGATCTAGTTTTTTATTCTGTCTTTCACTGACGATAGAAATAGTTGAAATCATGATCTGAAAGTGGAATTATAGTTAGAGATAGTGAATACTAACTACTCTGAGTTTATGTAAAAAAATAGTTATAGGTGTTTTTGGTAGGAGCCATTGTGGACAAAATAAAGCGTTAGAGTTTTTTAATTGATTTTTGTTTATCATAAATGTACCTTGAGGTCTTTTTGAATGATATAGATTGAGAGGCTTCTACTATGTGGTGATGCTGAACTAGATCAGACCATATAGCTATCTGGTTTGCTATGTAGTTTGAAGACATTAGTGTTAAAAATTCAGCTTGCAAGCTGAATAGAAATTGTTTCATAAACGCTCAGAGTTTGTATTTAGATCTAGTTTCTTTATTCCTGTTTTCACTGACGATAGAAATAGCTTGAAATCATGATTGAAAGTGGAATTATAGTTAGAGATAGTGAATACTAACTACTCTGACGTTTATGTAAACGAAAATACGCTTGATAGGTGTTTTTGGTAGGACGCCATCTGTGGACATAAATACAAGCGTTAGAAGTTTTTTAATTTGCATTTTTGTTTATCATAAATGTACCTTTGAGGTCTTTCTTGCAATGATATAGATTGCAGAGGCTTTACTATGTGGTGATGCTGAATGAGATAGAATATAGCTATCTGGTTTGCTATGCTGAGTTTGAAGACATTACGTATCTAAAAATTCACTTGAAGCTGAATAGAAATTGTTTCATAAACGCTCAGAGTTTGTATTTAGATCTAGTTTCTTTATTCCTGTCTTTCACTGACGATAGCAAATAGCTTGAAATCATGATCTGAAAGTGGAATTATAGTTAGAGATAGTGAATACTAACTACTCTGACGTTTATGTAAACGAAAATACGCTTGATAGGTGTTTTTGGTAGGACGCCATCTGTGGACATAAATACAAGCGTTAGCAAGTTTTTTAACTTGCATTTTTGTTTATATATATATATAAACCAAACCAAAACTTATTAAATGTTAATAAGTTGTAATCCCTAAAATAATCACCTGCAAGTGAGACAAACTATATAATCCTATTATAATTTTATTATTTCATTTATCAATTTTATAATTTAAATATTTGGCTTTCATTAAATTACTTTAAATTTTAATTTCTGCTTAGTGTTTCAATCTTGCTCATTGTTATTAATTATTGACTCATTGATTAATTAGCTATTAGTTATTAAGAATCACAACCTGTATTTAGAAATTATGCTTATGCCAACACCTATATATAACTATATTGTTAAATATGCCAGTTTCCTATAGTCTCATGTTTTACTGATATGCTACTGCTGGCATGCAATTAAGGAAAATACTGCTGTGACCTCATATATGTCATCCATAAGATAGTAAATCTTTGAGCATTAGTAAAGGAACTGAGGTTAGATTGGACAAGGGGTCTCAACAACCACATTTCAATCAGCCTTGGGATGATTTGCTAAAACTCTGGATTTTGTTGCACAAATGTACAGATTTGACCATTACAATATCAATAAAGTGTTTAATAGCCAAGTAGTTATAAGACTGAATATAGTAACTCTTTAGCGTTTTAATATATTCTCATGAAAAATTTTAAATGTATATATTTCATAACAACTTAGAACTAATAAGACCCAAATTAGTCAGTAAAAGAGGGTATTCTGAGACATTATAATAAGTGTTTTGAATTCAAAACATATGGCAGAATTATGCTGTTAATAATAGTTATTGTGTGGTTAGTTATTTGCAGTAGAACACCATGAAAAATAAGAAAGTACGTATTACAATGTTATCTATATTTGCCATATAATACTCAATTGTCCAATCATTTTACGACTTTTACAATGCTTTATTTTCCACCATTTTCTACAGTTTACAGTTTCAATTGCACCAGCAATCTTCTTCAGAACTACAACATAATACAAACATATGAATATAAATATACATGGACATATAATTTACATTCTATATATACATCTTATAATATCTTTTATTTTACATTATTATTATTATTCATTTCTTACCCTTTTTACATTCTATATTTATTAATCAAAATATTTCCTATACACACATATATATATATACACACATATATATAACACATACATATATATCTCCCATATATATACATATTAAGAGTACCTCTCTCTTCCTATTTTATACCTAAATTCTTTAAAAAAATTTATTTTTATCCTTTACTTATTTTATTCTTATTACTCTTTAAATACTCCACTTTAACTTAACATTTTTATATTTTTAGTATTATCAATTTTACTAACTATCAATATTCATATTCATTCTATAATTTATAATCTATTTTAACCTATATTATCATTTAAAACCAACTTTTAAGTCAAGTGTTGGTAGCTGAGAGGTCAGCGCAGCTGCCTTGCAAGCAAGCAGTTGCTTGCAGTCAGTTGTCACGGGTTCACTTCCGGCCAATACTTTGACATATGGAAAAAAAAAATCCAACTTTTAAACTATTTGTTAAAAACAATTCTTTAAAAACTATTTTTTAAAAAAGTATTTTTTAAAACTTACTGTTATGTCTCCTAATATCAACTGTTGCAATCAAATTTTTAAAACTACCATTAAACTTTTAGTACCCCCCCCTCAGGCTTTAAATTATTAGCAGCTTCCTCTTCTGATTTTTTATATACCTACATTTTTTATAATCTTTTATATTATATTAAAATTATTTTTCATCCGAAATCTCTATTTAAAAATGGCCTAATACTATTAATATAAATAGTCTCTTTTATTTTTCTATCCCTTTTATTATCTGTAAAGTGCACCATCCTTACAAAATCCTTTTCAAACTCACACTCTGTCTCTAATTTATGTAAATATATCTGTGAATTTTTATCATATTTATGTTGTAACAGTCTCCTATATATTGAATTCTTTGTTTTGCCAACATAATTTATTTTTATATTATTAATTTGGCACTTTTTACAATCAATCTCATATATGCCATTTATTTCATTATCTAAATTTTATTATAAATACTAATATACTTATTTTCCAAAATATTAATCATATTTTTTTCCCTTTTATTAACTATTTTAACATTTAATACATTACTATACTTTTTATTAATTTTACCTATAACTTTATTTTAATTTATAACTACATAATTATTTCCTGTCTTTATACCTATATAATGAACTTTATTACTACTTCTTTTTTCTTTATCATTACTTATAGTATGTATTTTATTTTCTATTAATCTAATATTATCATTTATAAATTTATATGGATAATCAATATTTATAAATTCTTTTTTAATTAACTTTACCTGTTTAACATAATCCTCTTTACTTGAACAATAATTTACCACTCTATGAATTCTAGAATGTATTGTATTTACTTTATACCTCACATTTATATTTGAATGCCAATTAGTTATATTATTATCTGTATCACTTTTCTTGTGAATTGATGTTTCAATTCTGCATTTCCTTTTTTATATGACTTCATCATTTTTATATCCAAATATGTCAGTATATTATCCTCTTCTTTTTCTATAACAAACTTAATCTTCTTATTCATATTATTAACATCCTCTATAAATAAATCTGTCTCTGTGTTTTATAAAATGTATAAGAAGATTAAGTTTGTTATAGAAAAAAAAAGAGAATAATATACTGACATATTTGGATATAAAAATGATAAAATCAAATGAAAAAGGGAAATGTAGAATTGAAACATCAATTCATAAGAAAAGTGATATAGATAATAATATAACTAATTGGCATTCAAATATAAATGTGAGATATAAAGTAAATACAATACATTCTAGAATTCATAGAGCATAAATTATTGTTCAAGTAAAGAGTATTATGTTAAACAGGTAGAGTTAATTAAAAAAAAATTATAAATAATGATTATTGGTATAAATTTATAAATGATAATATTAGATTAATAGAAAATAAGATACAGTCTATAAGTAATGATAAAGAAGAAAGAAGTAGTAATAAAGTTGATTATATAGGTATAAAGACGGAATAATTATGTAGTTAAAAATTTAAATAAAGTTAAAGATAAAATTAATAAAAAGTTTAATAATGTATTGAATGTTAAAGTAGTTAATAATAGGAGAAAAAATATGATTAGTATTTTAGAAAATAAGTATATTAGTATTTATAATAAAAATTTAGATAATGAAATAAATGACATATATGAGATTAATTGTAAAAAGTGTTAAATTATTAATATAAAAATAAATTATGTTGGAGAAAGAAAGAATTCAATATATAGGAGAATGTTACAACATAAATATGATAAAAATTTACGGATATATTTACATAAATTAGAGAGGGACATGAGTTTGAAAAGAATTCTATAAGGATGGTGCACTTTATAGATAATAAAAGTGATAGAAAAATAAAAGAAGCTATTTATATTAATAGTATTAGACCAGTTTTAAATAGAGATTTCAGATGGAAAAGAATTTTGATATAATATAAAAGAGTATAAAGAATTTAGGTATATAAAATTCAGAAGAGTGAGATGCTAATAATTTAAAGAGAGGGGGAGGGGGTACTAAAAGTTTAATGGTAGTTTGTAAAATTTGATTGTAACAGCTGAGATTAGGAGATATAACTGTGAATTTTAAAAAATAGTTTAGAAATAGTTTAAAAGTGGGGTTTAAATGATAATATTATAGATTAAAATAGATTATAAATTATTGAATGAATATGAATATTGATAGTAAAATAGATAATAAAAATATAAGAATATTAAGTTAAATTGGAATATTTAAAGACTAATAAGAATAAGTAAAGGATAAAAATAATTTTTTAAAAAAGAATTTAGGTATAAAATAGGAATAGGGAAGTACTATTAATATGTATATATAAATGTACATGTATGTGTATGGGTGCATGTATATATATATATATATATATATATATATATATATATATATATATATATATATATATATATATATATATATATATTGTAACCTAGTGTTATTGACACTTGGTTTACTTGGCATTATTTCTGCAGGAAAACAATGCTATTCTTTAAAGAAATAAAAAGATAAAATAACAATAGTAATAATTGATTAATAAAGTATGCTATTCACTCACTTTGGCATGTTTTGGGTGAATAACTAATAGATTTAATAACTCAATGTCATTTTTAAAGAGAGAACATGAATAATTTAATTGAGATATTAATAATTAGAGCAAATTAATATGGTATAAAAGCTAAACAGTAATTGATTTTGGATGGGTAGAGGGGGAAGTGGATGAGTGTCTTATCATAAAGCACAATAACTTCTGGTAATTTCTTTTTGTAAAAAAAAAAAAAAAAAAAAAAAAAAAAATAATGTTTAAAGAATTATACATCACTGATTGTTAATTTAATGTATTTATTATTTTTTTTTTATATTGTCAAATTACTTTGTAATCCAGGTAGATAATACTGAAAACTATATGATTGTAATAAGTTTTTCCTTTCTTTTGTTTATGTTATAATCAAATGATTATTTTTCTGGAAGAGGTCGCTAAAGTAAAAAAAAAAAAATAGTCTGCTTTTAGTTTTCAAGGAAGGAACAGTGCTGAAATTTGGTAACTCAATTTTTTCATTTTATTTTGCAGAAATAAATGTAATCAAAGTAAAATTTTAATAATATAATGTGTGGCTAAAATTTTTTGATAAGATATCCTGATTTTCTTTGCCATCTACCTATTTAAAGACCTTTTATACTTAAAAGTTTATTGTCTCGCGCTAAAGTTCAAAAATGACAGAAGTAACTAAGGGAATCACGAAAAGTGTTATTATGTCTAAATTAAGGAAGATAAATGATTTCCAAGTGAGAAATAATTATTTATTAACTTTATGTCATTTATTGATATTTTCTTGGTATAGAAAGAAAAAAAAAATAATTGAAAGAAATATTTTGAAACCAAGGAAAATCAACTAGAAACATTTTCGCGCTCTTTCTCAATATTGTCTGCCTTTACAAGTAATGTAGTTACATATGTTAAAATATGTTTTATTCACCAAGAATTGTCTGGAAATAATAATAATGATAAATAAGATTAAATTACGCACCTGTATATTTTAAAAAAAAAAAAATATATAAACCTTCTCAGAGTAAATATAGGAAAAGTTATATAGGGGAATTCTTATGGAGAAGTTACCGTTAAAAAAAAAATTATAATTCATAAAGTATGAACAAAACCAAATATCTTAGTGACTTAATGATAAAAATAAATGATATATTATATTATACATCAGTTGGAATTATTAAAACTTCCTGTACACGTAAATTGACTGCAGTTATTATCATAATAATCTCTCGGAAAATTGCGCATTTTCGTCCATAAGTAAGCTAGCTAATAAGTATATGTATCGTCAAAAAAAAAATATTGTGTATGTTTATCGTCTATCGTCAACTGTTCGTTATGTTAGAATATGTATATTTTATTTTCTTGGATCCCAAAATTGTAGTAGTTTAATTCAAGTAAGAATTAATCTTCAATTCTGCTATATGTTTCTTTACCTAATTTATTAAACGCACAAAATAAGAGAAAACTTTTATTTAAAGGAAATAATACCATGCGTTTATTGTTTTTAAACTTGCTTCGTGAAATACGACTGGATAAAGCTCTTCACCTGGACCAATTGCTCAACAGAAAAACATTTTCTAATGAGAGAGTATGCACTTGTTAATTAATGATTGTTTAAAACTAAGTTATAAATGATATGTATTTTTTTGTTATATCACATAGGTTAAAGTCTGTATGGTCAAGTGATATTTAATAGCCTTGTAATGACAAAGGTATGTTTTAATATAATTATTATAGGTTAAGTTGATATTGAAAGAAAAAATCTATAAAATATGTTTTAATTATTACATACAATTGTAGGTAGAAATTTTGTATGTTAGATACGTAAAAGAAAAATATTTAGATATTTAAGGGGTAAAATAAATATTGAAAATTATCAGAAGTAACTAAAAAAAAAAAAATGCTATAACAAAATATTTCTTGTTAAAGTTTTGAAACGAATTTATACTGTATTAATTGAGGAATTTATTCCTAATTATTCTTAAATAACACATCCACTTTATTTAGTTTAAGATAGTATGCTACCAACTATTTTTGAATGTTCCTTTATTAAAATTAAAATTATTATACTTTTATTCTATGATGTCCATTGATTTCAGATGTTGATCAAAGTATACACGGTAACATAAGTTTATTATAATCAGTGTATTTACTTATCCTGCCCAGATATAGCATTGGTATATACTTAATATTCGCATAGGTAATAATTATAATGTATTTATTTTGTGGGATGAAAAATGATCTCCCCAAAAGCTTTGTTTTCCATGAGAGGAAGATTTTAAATATAATGTTCGGGTATGTTTATAGCCCAAGTGATCGATTCTCATAGATAGGACGATCAAGAATTTATCTGGCATTTAGTATGCTTCATTCGTTTAAATCTCAGGAGAGGATTGTATTTGGTGTGTGTTCGTTGTATGCCCAAGTAAGAGGCAAGAAACCACCAAAATATTTTAATGTAGTAGATTACTTTACAGACCTTCGTGGTTATTCCATATTCCTCATGTGAAAATAAAGATAGCTCCACCATGGAAGGTGTTGATTATTGTGCTTAATTTTGAAAGTTCGGGCAAGATAAAGGTTATATTGGAGGTGTTAGTTCCTCAAGATCCACTTTAGTATAAATAGTGCGTTAGTAACTAGGATCAATATCTGTATTGTGCTGCTAAATATTGCTAGTATTTGACAAGTAAATCAATGGAGAAAGTAATTAAAATTGCGTAGTTTTAAAACGCTTATTTACTGAAGGAATATTCAAATGCAATATTTAATTCTGGTTAGTAATTAAATAATACTCATATTTAAAAATTATACGTATGAATAAAATTTATATCATAACTTAAGTTAGCATTAAGTTAAATGTAAGAGGGTAAGTGTAACTTATGATAACTGGCCTATAATTAAAATAGGTTATCCCATTAAAGACCATAAATAAAGTAAATGTATTAGAAATAAATTTAATATTTTGCGTATTGCATATGATGGGATTAATCATTTAAAAAAAAAAAAAAAAACAAAAACAAAAATAGTTAGTCAATAATTGTGAATAAAAGCTTCTACAAGGTTACCAAAATGTAATAAACAATGTATTGGTAATGAAATGTACTTTAGTTAGTCAATCCATATGATTGCATACAGGAGAAGTAGTAACCTCTAGTCCATAACCAAAAGAGTATACAGATTAATGTCAGTTATATTTTATATTTTTGTATTACTATGGGATTATTGAATAAATGTTCATATATTTTTTTTTGTGATAATAATAAATTATAGTCTTGTTAAAATTTGTTGTAGATTCATTTTTTTTTGTTTTTATATGCTAAATATAAGTGTTTGCACAATATTTGCAAAACCTTTTCTTGAGTCCGAAATCATTCCAAATTCTTAAAAACTTAATATACCAGATAAATAAAGTTAAGCAGATCGGAATATGTCATTATATTTTAGTTTAATGATAATTATTTATGGAGTTGAAAACTTAAGACTAAACATTCACCTTTGTATAAAAAAAAAAAAAAAAAAAATGAATTTATTCCCAAACCATTAACTTTGGTTGCACATTATTCCATTCCCATTTAGTTAAATTGTCTAAGTAATAAATCTTAGTTATATTATTGTGTTGTCATGGATGATGGAAGGACACAAAAAGCACCCTTGTCTTTTTATTATTCTGACTGAGATTCTGAAAAAAAAAAAAAAGGCTGTGTTATTCAAAATTATACGTCATTATTGAATAGAATTATCATCTCTTTAAATAATATAGCAGTTGATATGAGAGATGAAGACACATTGAATTTAAGTAAAATAAATGTTTCCCATAGCCGACCAGAATGCCAGTCATATGCGACAACACAATACTGCCGAGCATTTCCTTACATGAAACAAAGAACCCTGAGATTAATATTATTATAATTATTCTTTAAATTAATAAGTGATCAATTAGTGTTGTTATTACAATCGTGGCATGGCTTAAGAGAATTGAATGTACAATTGTATGATATGAAAGGTATTTTAGATCATATTGGAAAATTAATGGATATGTTGCTTTATTTTGGTTGCCTTAACAACAACCAGAAAAATTAATGTCCTGGGTGCAAATAAGATAAATAAATAAATAAACTAATAAATTTTCTAATGATATAATAAAGAGTTAGAATATATATATATATATATATATATATCTGTATAATATCTGTATAACAAATATTTTGATTAATAAATATAGAATGTAAAAAGGGTAAGAAATGAATAATAATAATGTAAAATAAAAGATATTATAAGATGTATATTGTGACCTTCCAGATTGGCACCATGAAGGAATGTGGGAAGTTCACATTGTGCCAACAGTGGTCAGGGGTACCTAATGAGAAGAAAAAATGAATTGTGATATAACGTAATGTATAATTTGGTTAAAAAGTTCTTAGGATGATAATTGGGGATGTACCAATCATTAAATTTTTTTTATGTATATCTAATAGTGAGAGAGGGGAATGGAGTGTATCAGGAGTTGTTGGTATGAAAGCTAAACTAGTGGGAATGAGTATTGTTTGTTGTAAGGCCCTGATGAGTGCTTATTCATTAATTTTCTAATCTATTGTTTATTGTCATTCCAAGATCTAACTTGTATATGTGGTGGCATGTCCATTCACATCATTCCACACTTCACACCTCATTCATACTTCTAATTATCACTCAGAATATCAATCTTGCAATAACATTATTTATTTTGCCATAGATATTGCTAATAGCTCAGTTACTAAGAGACCTCTGGATTAACACCATGTGTTAGTATGATTTTTTAAATTAATTATTTATTGCATAAAATCTTTCATTTGAAAATGCAAAAGTTATTTATTTCATTTATTATTAGTTAGTATTTATAATTCAATATATATATATATATATATATATATATATATATTGAATTATATATAGTATAGAAATATATATATATATATATATATATATATATATTTCAATACTCTATTCCTAACAATTTTTTTTACAAGTAATAAATTCTTGCATATTGTTGGCCTCATTATTATAAAAAAAAAGGTAGCTTGGCTAAGTAGATGAGAAACTTCCAAAAAAAGTTTTAGGGAAGGTGAAATACTTTTCTGAAGAAAAGGCAGTAAAAATAAAGTAGAGATAATTTATGTAACAAAACAAGTGAGCCTAATATTTTCATTAAATTCTCTACTATTTCCTTTACTAAGTAAACTTCTCTCATACTACTCAAGCATAAATGCCAATGTGTAATTGTGAAGGACATAGGATAAGATTGTTTAATATGGAAGGCTAAACTTTTAAAGGTACTCCAGCTCCAGATTTTATTGACTAACAATTTGAATTTACTTTTATTCAAAATGCATGGATATTATATAAAAAATTGCTAATACAATTTTTTTATAACTTATTTATAATGAATAGTGTGATACTGGAAGTATGTAAATTAACAATAATGATAATAATTGGAAAAGTTATGATGAATTGTTTAATGAAACATTTTATTGACTCCCATTTAATAAGTTTTCTATTTTTATTGTAATAAATCGAGATACTTCCAAATCTCTAGTGCTCATTATAATACTTAACTGACAGCCAATCAGATGTCATGGATATCTGCACTTTGCAAATTAAAAACATTATTTTTATTGTGTAAAATAAGACTGAAACAGAGAAATTATTCATTCTAATACTTTACATTATTAGAATAGCTATGTATACCAAATTACTTTACCATTCACACCTATAAATGAGTGATAGAATACATGACTTAATGGTATTTGATAATTATTTATCAGAAATGTGTATAAGCATGGATGACCAAATAACCCTGAACTTAATCGTTATTAAATTTTATTAAATGCTGGAAATTTTAGATGGAACAAAGTTGAAAATAGCCTGAATCACAAACATTTATTTGGATGATCTTGCAGAGCTTTGGAGATTTTATGACAAATAAATTGATTCAAATATGTGCAAAAGCTGCTTGTTATGTCCATTAGGAAGCCCTAAGAACATTGGAAATCATTGCTGTTTTTCCAAATTCATGTTTATCCTGCAGAAGTAATGTTTATATGTTTAATGTTTGTTTATTCATCATTATCATCATGAGCTATGTGTACATGCATCTCTTCCCATTGCATGTGATAGATAGGTAGATTTTCTTTTATGTTTAGTTTGATATGAATCTGATTTATTATTATTATGTATTTATATGCCCAATCTCCTCTAGAACGTCTCAGAGAGATTATACCAAATGGGTAATATTTTCTTTTGTTGTATCATGTAAAAATGTTATATTCCCATGCTCATATTACTGGTTCAAGTTGAATGCTATATCATTATTCATTAGTTGGTAATAATCAATAGATACATGGAAATATTTATGCCAGTATTGCCAAATGGTCAGGCTTACTTGATAGTATTTACGTTAATTTGAAATTCGATGTTCATAATTTTTCATAGGTATTAGATTCACTTATAATTTAATTAAGGCTAATATAACATTTTATTGTCTGATGTGATTTTGAAAATATTTCATACATGATCATAGGTTCGCATGTGTGTTCGCTATCATAAGCTATTTTATAAGAGTCAGATTTATGCTTATTTGTTTTTCTATCGTGGTACTATGCGTCAAAGAGTGTAAAAATTTAAGAGTTTATCTGTTTATGAATTTGTCCTATATGAAATGCATTAAATACCTTTTGAGTGAAGAAGTGATTAAAGGGATAATAATGCTATTCAGATTGAGTAAGACTCCCTTTAATTATTTACCTATTGAGCCATGGGTGGTGATATATTTCCTTATTTGATAGTATATGATGCGATAATTATATTCCTTAAAGTGAATTGGTAGATGCCCTATTTATACATGATATGTTGGCTGGGTTCCTCACCATTTGTGTCAGAAAAGTTGGTAGCTACTATGTTGATGAATTAAGTTGAGGTTTGGAGTCTCTTGGTAACCCTCACATGCATGTATGTGAATATTTATTTGTTTTTATTTTGCTCTCCCTCTTCATTCCATGTAATTATCGTCATATAGTATATGTTAGTTATTTCAGATAAATGTTTTAGTGATTTCTGTAATATACTTGAAGTTGGATTAATAATTCAATGATTAGCTCATTGTACCGCCAATATTGTGGGGTTTATTCATTCAGCAAGTAAACCGATAGAAAATATGATCAATAAATGTGTTGTGATTGTGAATTTATAAATGCACACACATTCGGAGATATGATAAACTTAAAGATATGGAGGGAGACCATCGCTGGAATTGTAAGTTCTAAGTAGCTTGTCAAATCATATCACCCACATTATCATTATTTCATTTATTATTATTATTATTATTGGCAATTCACCCTCCCAGTATGAATGTAATATTGGATTACAAATTTTTACTTTATTTAATACTAATTTTAATAAAATTATTACTTAATTTTATATAGTAAGTATAAATTTATGGACATACGGAAATAATTTCAATGGCATTAGTTGATTATTTGATACCGTTTTTCTTAGTTCATTGTGAACACAGAATGAGAATAGATGGTATAAACATTGGTATGTAAATATATAATTATTTTGTATTGTTAATAATTTAATAAATAGAATTGTAAATAATATTGAAATAACAGATAAGAGGAAGAGCGTCTCAAATCTTAAGTGTATAGGATTTATGTAATTTAAATGTTATTTAGTCAAACTTGTAGTTAACGCGAAATTAAGGTTAAATCATCATCGATGTGTTTGTAAAAGAATGTGTCTTGTAATAAATGTTTATTGAAGTAAGATTCCCTCTGAAATATTTTGCCATATACGTTCGATTGACAATTTCCACACACACATATGTTCAACATAATATAATTGTAATACTTATCAGTTTAATAGTATATGCAATATATCTAGTAACACTGAATTAATTGATCCAAACATTGTATAATGCCAAGATATAGATTTTACCTTGTTTAAAATAGATAGTGATGTGAGATAAAAATGCACCTGATCTCTATCATTGTCTATCCTTTATTTCATTGTAATAATTGTCAGTTTCACAATAGTTCCTCATTACTTAATTATCATCTTATAATAGGATTGAATTATTATTCATATAATAGAGCCTTGAGATTATTTCATCATATAAATAAACATGGGTATAACTGTGCAATCTAAATCAAATCTCTGTAGATTAATTATTGTTACAGTGATCCCCAAACATATTAGATGAGTGGCGTGATTGGTCTGGCATGTACTTGGATGGTGGAAGAATTAAACATATCATGATTTTTTATTTAACCCACGAATTGCTTTCTTTTGATAACTTAAGTAATTACTTATAGTACAACTAAATAAACATTATATAATTATTGTGTATAAACGCTTCTCTCATTCCATTTGCATTCTGGATGACCACAGCTGTAGATTAATACTATGATAAGAGTCTTATCCATAATTAGAGATAACCTAAATTATAAATTTTATTCTGTCTTGTATAGAATTGGCGCCTGGGTATTTATATGTGTATAAGGTAATATAGGTGAAGATTGAAGAGGTTACAATATATAGAATGTAAATTGTATGTTCATGTATATTTACATTTATATGTTTGTATTATGTTGTAGTTCTGAAGAAGATTTCTGGGGCAATCGAAACTATAAACTGTAGAAAAGAATGGAAAATAAAGCGTTGTAAAAGTAGTCAAGTGATTGGACAATTAAGTATTATATGGTATATATTTGGCAATGCAATGGGAAAGAGTAGTTGTTATCTATATTTGATTATAAAGTGAAACCTATAATACATTTTCTAGCAAATTATTTTGTTGACTTTTGATTTTCAATTTATGCATATTAATTTCCTTAAAAAGTTTTTATAGATAAGACTGAAATTTGCCAAAAGTTTTAATAAGTGTGACTTCGGTGAAAGATTTTATTTCAAAAACTTGATCGTCATTCAATAATCTGAAAATTGTTAATATTCTAGCTAATATCAATAATATTATCAACATAAACCATCATGAAAATATTTTCTATAAAGATAAAACATTTGGCATAGATAGCATTAAAAGTAAATAGTGAAGATGACACCAGAAATCTCTAAGATATAACTGTGATGTATATATGTTCTTTTCAAAAATAAGCCCAGGAAACATTGTCTTATTAATCCATCTCACAAATGGTTTATTTCGATGTCATTTAAAATCTTTTGGATTTCATCTGCCAATATGTTGTCATCATTACTAGCAATGTGTTCATTACAGTTCCATTTCCGGATTTTAATTGTTTTAATGATTTGATACTGTCTTGTTACACCTAATATACACACAATAGTTCGTTTTATGAGCTGAAGTTTGGGTATTGTTTTTTTATTAAGGCTCAGTATTATATATAAAAACTGATGGAACACATCTATCAAAAGCTCCTCTTTTTAAGTATACCAAAAGCACACTATTCAAATTTAACAATTTTACGCAATTATTTTCATTCCAGTATGTTTCCATACTTATTAAGATTTTGATCAAGTTATTTGTAGTTGCTGTTAATTCATTATTATTAAGTTCTATTTTTTTTAAAGTAAAAAACCTTTGAAATTTAGTAGTTCTTTTAGCGTTTATGTTTAGCACTAATTTCTTGCTTTTATCTGATACCTCTTGTAATATTTTATGAAGATCTGAAACATTATTTGTAAAATGAAAAATATAAACTGCAAATGGATGACTTACCTTTACATAAGTATCTAACGTGTAGGTATTTGAAAGTTTCAGGACAGACTTCTCCAAAACTTTCTTTTGTTGCTTGTAATGTACAAGAGGTGTGGTTATTGCAAAGTTTTTGCACTATTGTGGTTGCTTCATGAACTTGACACATCGTATTTTTAAAATATTTATCTGGAAGAATGATTCCTTGAGGGCGACATGTTTCACTATCACTTCTGCCGTAAAATGCTTTAGTAATCATAATAAGTTGATTTCCTGGACATGTGATATCAGAACTTGAATACTGACAAATTAAAACAGATGCAGGACCTATATATATATTGTAAACGTTTAATGTATTTTATT